>JAABOM020090882.1:0-71904 GCA_011800125.2 Solanum clarkiae | reverse complement strand
CAACTGGACAATTCTTGTCCATTTACGATTAGTTTTCCTACACGGTTTAGGATTAGTTTTCCTACTTGTTTTAGGCTGGATTTTAAATACTGTATAAGGCTTGTTTTTTTTCTGATTGTAATATATGTTGTACCTCACAATTTGGGGCTCCAACGATATGCTCAAGACATTATTTATGTAGAAAATTTTCACCTTAAGAACGTGTTGGGCAGATTGCAAACAACTACTACATCTAGTTACGGGTTTGGTGATTGTTTGAAGATCGAATCTGATTTTTGATTCCTGTTTGTTCGTGAGACTTAAGAATTGATTTGTTATTACTTCTAAATGATTTAAACATTAATTACAATATGATTTTTGTTTCAATTCTTGGATGTTCAATCAACTAAATTCACAACTAGGGTTGTGGGAACCATGATGTTTTAACAAAGTAGGCAAAACTTAGGATTTTATTGGGATTTGTGTTACACATGTTATGATGTTCTTCATCTAAAAGTCTTTCTTGGTGAGTACATGCATTAAGAACTATCCCATATTCATTCCTTGCCCAAGATGAAGGTAGTGTTTAGGAAAAGGAGATCACAACAGAAATTTGAAAGTGACATCTTTGTCAAAGTTACTTGAGACTAGGAGGTGTGAGATCCCGAACCAGAGTTAGTAATGAACACATTGTGAGACCGGTAGAAGATGAACAAAATACTATAGGAAGGACCAGGAGGTCAAACTAGATGTTACCTAACTCACTAGATTTTGCATGCAATACATTGAACAATATTACCTATGATAAATGCTTACAAAGTTATATGTCATGGGGATCGTAACCCTAGTCTTGTATCATACTATCCAAAACCATAGCTTGTTACGATTCATGAGTAATTATCTTCCTTAGCATAACAACCCCCCCTCCCATTTTTACTTTCTCATATTGTTTGTTTTCTGGAAATAGAACCAATGACTATGATAGGATAACTAGTAGAGTTGTTTCAACCTATTCCCTATGGGATTCAATCCGCGATTCTTAGTTGAGCAAATATATTGCTAACAATCATCCATATTTTATAAAAGGAGTGTGTTTGAATGTTATCAAAGATGTTGGTCAATTCACGGGAGTAGAAGGAGCATGAGGATCACTTGCGAATTCTGCTGTTAACATTGAGAGATAGGCAACTCTTTGCAAAGTTTAGTAAATATGGACTTTTGTTAACAAAGGTGGATTTTCTTAGACACATTGTTTCAAGATGGTATTAGAGTTCATCCAAAGAAGGAAGAGGCGGTGAAGAATTGGCCTAGTCTATTGTTTCTTTCCGACATTAGTAGCTTTTTGTATTTGACTTAATATTATAGAAGATTTGTTGAAGTATTTTGTTTTCCATTGCCCCACCTTTGAATAAATTGACTCAAAGGGAGGTGAAATTCCAATGGGTCGATGAATGTGAGAAAGGCTTTCAAACATTGAAGGATCATCTTACTTCAGCCCCTATTTTGACATTGCTTAATAGTTTTGTGGTTTACTGTGATGCTCATGTGTAGGTTTGGGTTGTGTGTTGGTGCTACATAGGAAGGTCATTGCCTATACCTTAAGACAATTAAAGGTGCATGAAAGGAACTACACGACCCATGATTGAATTAGTGGTTGTGGTATTTGCATTGAAGATTTGACTGCATTATCTCTATAAATTATGTGTTGATATATTCATCGACCATAACAGTTTGCAATATGTGTTTAGCCAAAGAGATTTTAATCTACATCAAAGAAGGTGGTTAGAACTTCTAAAGAATTATGACAAAGCTAATGTTATGGCCGATGCACTCAGTATATTATCTATGGGAAGCATTGCAACGACCCGACCTAGGGCCCAATCATCATATGATGAATGAGATACCCAAATATCACGACCCAAGCCTAATGCCTAGCCGTGACATGGCGAATGGTACACACGAAGGGTCCCTAAACAAGTCCTCTTAAGAATGCATAGCACATCATTGGTTATGGAAGCATGATTAAACAACAAGCAAGTACACAAATAATTGTTAGTGAAGTAGTCCTTTGGACTCAAGCAATGGGGATGTTAAGGGAGTAGGATTGGCATGCACATATAGCAAATGAATACTTAGGGGCAGGAAAGTATCACTCACACTATGGAGGTGAGTAAGGGCTTAGGACTTCCATCTCATCATCAATATGCAACAAGCATAAAGGGGGAACAAGGACTAAGGGAAGCTTTTCATAATTGCATAAGCGAAATAAGAATCCAACTCATAACATACATATCTATATATCTAACGACACCTCTAAACTAAAGTAGAATAGGGCCCAAGACATCTCCTTGGCTCACACTCAAAAGTAAATATCCATAAAAAAAAAGTCTTAACAAAAGCAAGAAAGAAAGTCGACGATGTCCCCCAAGTGGGAGGACTCACTAATAACAAGCTTCAATCACATTATCTAGCCGCGTGGAGGAGGAGGACGAATACAAACTCTGGTCCCTATATGGTTAGATCATATAGGCAAAAAGTATTTTTTTGGTACTAGGAATGTACTAAGTATGTGGGATGAAATGCAACAAAGGGTCATGAATAATTAGACAATATGCATAATCATATTTATAGGATATAAGTTCAATATGATATTAATGATCAACGCCTTAAGTTAAATCATACATGGGGATAAACAAACAAAAGGGCATATCATAGATGGGAAGGGACCATAACCGACAAATCAGACAGAGTGAGGTACTATTTTTAATCCCAATATTCACTCTACATCGAACAAAGGAGTGGTCTACTTTGCCAAGGTAAACCATCCCTCTCCTTGTCGGCACTTCCAATTTTTTGGAGTGAGAGTATCACAAGTAACTTAAGGGGACTTTACCCTTTTCGGTTACCTTAGGAGGACTTTACCCTTTTAAGTTATTAGATGAAAAAATACCTCACAGGGGGTTTACTCTTTTCGGTTACCTCATGGTGACCTTACCCTTTTCAGTTATTATATGATAAATACCTCACAGGGACTTTATCCTTTTTGGTTACCATATGAGGACTTTACCCTTTTCGATTATCTTATGGGGGCTTTACCCTTTTTTGTTATTATATCATAAAATACCTTATGGGGACTTTACCCATTTTGGTTAATCTGAAATAAGCAAATCACAAATCTACAGTGGCGATGTAGTTAAGAAACAATGGTTATTTTTCATAACCCGGACCTATGGTCTAGGAGTGACATGGCATGGGAGCCCGAAAGTCCACAAACAAGCCTCAAGTATCCTATTCATATCATTGGTTTGTAAGTAAACATATAAATAGTAAACACATAGTTCTAAGGGGTGAAAAAGTAGGACTCACGCAATGGGGATGTCATAGGGAAAAGGGATTAACATGGATTCACATAGCACAAAGCACATAGGAACTAAGGGACAGGTAAGTATGACTCACTCTAGGGGGGAAATACGGGACTTAGGATCTTCCACATTGTTCAAAACATATATACTTATCATAATTCTCATAATCAATCCATAATATCCATATCCAATAGATAACCATAACCGTACACGTAACATATAGATCCGATAAGAGTCTACAAGATGTCAAACAAGGCCTCTAGTCATAAGACAGGGGCCAAGACATGTCCCGGGCTCACCTTCAAAGTAAATAGCAAAAAAGAAGCAACATAAAGTAGATAGATGGTGTCTTGTTGTTGGAGGATAGGACTCAACATAATACTTTCTTAAATCTAATCTAGCTGTCAAACGGTGGATGAAGGTAGTCTCCTGTCCCTATATGATTAGATTATATAGGCAAAAGTATGCGTTAGTACGTTTGAATATACTAAGTATGTGGGCTTACAATGCATATGACTTATCAAACCCATATTTAATGTTAGACGACAGGAGCACATAATACAGAAAGAGATATATAGCAAGAAAAAGTAATATAACAGTATGCCATGAACTCCATTATGCATGAAATGCCATAATGCTCATATATAGTAGGGATGGACTATAACCGACAAATCAAACTCCTGTGAGCTATTACATAAGTTAGTCTAATAAAGACCTCCCATTGTTAGTAGAAGATTACTTGCCCCGGGTAATCTACATCATGCCTTATGACTCAGTCATTTTGGTGGATGGACCCCTTTCTTATGACTTAGTCATTTCAGAAGGATTTCTAATATCATATCATGTCATATAAATATATAACCATTCCTTATGACCCAACCATTTCAGTAATGGCTACTATTCCTATGTTGGCACATAGTTCAAAGAAAGGGAGAGGAACCTTGGGGATGGCATTGATGCCCCTAATCCATCAGTGCCAAGTCAAACATCTCACGAGAATACTTATACAAATGAATGATTTCAAAAGTGGCAACAGTCATTTCAAATCATATCAATGCACATTTAGGCTTAAAAGCAAACATATTTCATATTCGTTCATACTTGAGCTAAAAAGTCAAATCACAATTCAATCCATACTTTTCATGCATAGGAATAGCTCATTCACTTAACAATATGGTGTAAGTATCCAATATGCTCAAAGAGCCAATAACAATAGACATTTATGTGATCACATTCTTGTAATAACCATATATGTGATCTTAGCTCACCATAATCATTTTCATAAAAAATATGTGAGCTTAACCCACCGATAATTTTCATAAAATTCAATGCTCATGAATGTATATGCCATAAATGATATGTGAATAGCATGGACAATAGAGATTCATTCTTAAATCGACAATATAATATGGAATTCAAGTAAATCCATAAACATTCAAATCACAATTTAAATTAGCAATGCTTGAATCAAATTTTAAAGGAACAATGCATATTAAAATCTTTATAATAATTATGAAATTCAACAAATTAGGGCTTGAATCGACATAAAATCAACAATAAAATATAGCCCATACTTCAAAAGAATTTAATAAAAAATATCTTCAAAATCCATATTTAAAGTAAGCAAAATTTCATGAAATCCAAATGAAAATAGTTTAGGTCTTCTTGGTTAAAAGGTACCAAGAATCAATCCCATATACCTTAGCTACCAAGAAGAAATAGGAAGAAATTTGATGAAGAAGAAGACTTTCCCTTACGCTCCAAGCTAATCTTCAATGGCTCACTTGAGAGGAGTTCTTTAGATGAGAGAATTTGAATAATTCTAAGTGTGAGAATGAATTTTAATAAGATGAGAAGAGTTTAGATCATTTTAATGTCTTAGGATAGCATATGAAGTCACAAAAGTCCCTTATGAGTAACCATAATTACAAAATAATCATTAATGAAGCGGGATAAAATTTCTTGCTAGGGGTGCTGTGAGAAGGTCTGACGATTCATACAAGGTCTCATGGACCGTGAACCCTCCCATGATACCATACTTGGCTAATTCATACGAAACTCTGCACGGACAAGCTTTACAAAAATGGGCATAACTTCTTGATCTGAACTTAGAATGAGGTGAAACCGGATGCATCAGAAAGCTAATTCAAAGAGCTTCAATTTAATAGGTCATGGGCCACTAGTTCATTTTGTGCTAGGAGATATTATTATTTCAAGTTGACCCTTCTATCTGTTCTTATGAAAAGCTTAGTCAAAGGAATTCCATACATAGAAAAATGCATACCAACACCCATACGTAGGGTTTCACAGTCCGTAAAAAGATATATGGACCATATGCCTTCTCCATGAAGCTAAACTTCAAAAAATTCTTCAACGACCAGGTTCTGAGACGGTTAATCAATACTTAGAAAAATTTTACTTCGACAACCATACAGGAGGCCTTACAGACCGTGAAAGACTATATCGTCTGTGTGAAGGTACATGTGTGAAATGCCTTGGCCAAAATATGGATTTCCATGTCCAAGGCTACATATATGATTCACCACACGGACCATATGGGGCCCATGTGTGGTATGCGTTGCTCTCAAGCTCCACATTATAGGCCACAAACCCCACACAAGGCCAAGTGCTACTTCAAGTAGCCTCGACACGGCTTGCATACCCTCACACGGACCGTGAAAGCTCCCATAAAGTATCACCTTGATCCAATACTTTTCGAAACCAAATCTCCAAGCTTCATTAAAGTGTACCAAGTTCAGATCCTTACATCACTCCCACTTGGAAACTTTCATCCTCGAATATTCTAGAACAAGGCTTGAAAGACTTGACTTAGAACATTAAACATCAAAACATAAGATAAAATGCAATTTCATCACTTGAAAAATCATAAAGTCATTAAAGATCATATCAAAACATCTTTATATCATTCAAAACAATTCTTAAATCATTTTTGTGCATATGTATGCATGTCATGTCATAAAACTCAAGAGTGAAAGAATTAGGTCCATTTAGAATAGGAAGAACCTAATATCATAGGCTTGAGTAGATTATAAAGGATAGAGGTATCGTCACACCATACCTGATCCCACTTCCCACGTGGCACTTTCAACATATTGATTTGTCCAAAGCACCTTAACAGAAGCCACATCCTTGTTGTGAAGCTGCTTCACTTACCTATCAAAGATCTCAACCTAGACTTCCTCATAAGACAAGTTTTTCCCCCAACCTCAACAGTTTCCGAAGGTACAATTGTGCTAGGATCACCAAGAAATTTCTTCAACACAAACACTTGGACAACTAAATGAACAAAGCTTAAATCCGGAGGCAAATCCAATTTATAGGCCACATTTGCAATCCGCTTAACAATCTCATAAGGACTTACATATCAGGGACTTAAATTGCCATTTTTACCAATACGCATTACACCCTTTATAGGAGAAATCTTCACACACATGCTATCATGATGAGAAACTCAAGATCCCTCATTCTAACATCGAAATAAGACTTTTGATGACTTTGAGGCATCTTCAACTTTTCCCTAATAAATTTCACTCCTTCCATAGACTTTAACACTAAGTTAGGGTCTATGAGAGTCATTTCATTTAACTCAAATCATCCCACCAGAGACCTACACCTTCTACCATATAAAGCCCAAATGGTGCTATACCAATGCTAGCACGAAAGCTATTGTTGTAAGCAAACTCAATAAGTGGTAGATGATTACCCTAATTTTCTTTTAATTCTAACACACAAACCCTTAACATGTACTCCAAGGTTTGAATTTTCCTTTCAACTTGTCCATCAGATTGAGGAAGAAAAATGGTACTTAACTTCATGTTAATGCCATGCCCCTTTTTGAAATGCTTTCCAAAAGTGAGAAGTAAATTAGGTACCACAATACGATATAAGAAAAGTAGGCACACCATCCAGTCTAACCAACTCCCAAATATATAACTTAGCATTGACTTCAACATTGAAAGTAGTCTTAACCGATAAGAAGTGAGCCGATTTGGTCATCCTTCCAACAATTACCATATGGTGTCAAATTACTTGCAGTATTGGGGAAACCAATCACAAAGTCCACATTCTTAGTCTCTAATTTCAAGTAGAAATTTCAAGGTCTTGGCCAAGCAATCGGGCCTTTGATTTTCTACCTTTCTTTGTATGAAATTAGAGCATTTGGATACAAACTTGGCTATGTCTTTCTTTGTGCCGTGATACTAATACACTTTCGTCAAGTCCCAATACATTTTGGTAGATCTCGGGTGTATGGAATAATGAGAGTTAAGGGCTTCAATCATCATCATCTCCCTAAGACCATCAACGTCCGAAACACACAATCAATTTAAGTACCGAATTACACAATCTCCCCATTGGGAGAAAACCTCTATCTTATTTTCGGCCACCAACCTCTTCAACACAACTAATGATGGGTCTAAGTCTTGCTTTGCCTTGACACCAACAACCACAGGAGATTCAACCCCATTCTGAACATGAACGAAACCATCATCACTAGAGTCGGCCAACCTAACACCCAATCTAGCCAAATAGTGAACATCTTTTTCCAACTCTCTCTTTCCTTCATCAAAATGAGTCACACTTCCTATAGATAGGCTATTAAGAGTATCGACTACAACATTTGCCTTGCTGAGATGATATTCTACACTCATTTGATTGTCTTTAAGGTATTCCAACCATCTCTTTTATCTCAAGTTAAGATCTCTTTGAGTGAACACATATTGCAATCTCTTGTTGTTGGTGAAAACATCAACATGCACCCTATACAAATAATGTCTCCAAATAATCATGAAAAACACCACCGCTTCTAACTCAAGATCATGAGTCAAGTAATTATGCTCATGTACCTTCAATTGTCTTCATGCATAAGCTATCACCTTACTATGTTGCATAAGTACAAAACCCAACCCAATCCAAGAAGCATCACAATACACCACAATCCCATCTAAGACATGTGGTAAAGTCAAAATAAGAGCCGATGTAAGCTAATCTTTAAAAGTCTAAAAACTCTTTTCATACTCATCCGACCATACAAACGTAGCCTTCTTTTGAGTTAACTTGGTTAATGGATATATAATAGATGAGAAAATTTCAACAGACCTTCTATAATAACCAGCCAACCCAAGAAAATTTTGAATATCTGAAGAAGCAAGCTTGTCAAATAATGCACTCCTTCTCTGGATTGCATTACGAGCCCAAAGTGACTCTTGCTATTCGGTAGGAAGGACGGATATAGGAAACCTTAAGACATGCTCCATGGCACGATATGAATTATGAACAAGTGAAACATTTCCTAAAACGCCATTTAGCCTCATACCTATAGATGTGGCCTGCTTCACACCCCCGAGTAAGACTCTACTTAACACGATATGTTGGACTCTGAGGACTATTTATAAACCTAGTGCTCTGATACCATCTTTGTCATGAACTGGACATATGATCTAGGAGTGACATGGTGAATGAGAACCCGAGAGACCCCAAACAAGCCTCAAGTACCCATATTCACATCATCGGTTCAGAAGCATATATATAAATAGTAAACACATAGTTCTAAGGATTAGGGAAATAAGACTCACGCTATGGGGATATCATAGGGCTAAGGGATTAACAAGAATTCACATAGCACATAACTCATAAGAACTAAGGGACAGATAAGTATGACTTGCTCTAGTGTGTCCAATATAGGAGCACATAAGAACGAAGGGGCGGGTAAGTATTACTTACTGTATGGGAGCAATACGGGACTTAGAATCTTTCACATTTCCAAATCAAACATACATACTTATCATAATTCTCATAATCAATATATAATAGACATATCCTATCGATAACCATAATCATATGCTCCAAATACAACACATAGTGCTAGTTGATGAGAGTTACTTCGGAAACAAAAAAGTAAAGTCAAATTTCTCTGGGGTACAATCTCAATTCCAGTAAAATGCAATCGAGTAAAATATGACTTGGCGATCAGATGATATATGGATAAAACTTATAATGGGGTCTCAAAAAATAAGTAATTTCTGCTAGGCCTTTATCCTTTTTTTAGGTTCATTAGGCTTCTTATTAGTTGGAACTTCCAGTTATCTTGGTAGAAATTTGCTATCTTTTTTTCCGCCTCAGCAAATCATTTTTTTCCACAAGGAATCGTGATGTCTTTCTACGGAATTGCGGGTCTCTTTATCAGCTCTTATTTGTGGTGCACAATTTCCTGGAATGTAGGTAGTGGTTATGATCGATTCGATAGAAAGGAAGAGTAGTCTGTATTTTTTGTTGGGGAATTCCGGGAAAAAATTCGTCTACAAGATGTAGAAAACGTCTCTAGTCATAAGATCGGGGCCAAGATATGTCCGGGGCTCACTCTTAAAGTAAATAGCAAAATGGAAGAAACATAACGGAGATAGATTGTGGCTTGTCCTTTAAAGATAGGACTCATCACAATAATATCTCAAATTCGATCTAGCCATTAAACGGTAGATGAAGGAAGTCTTCGGTCCCTAGATGGTTAGATCATGGAGGCAAAAGTATGGGCTTGTACGTTTGAATGTACTAAGTTTGCGAGCATGCTATGCATATGACTTATCAAACCTGCATTTAATATAAGATGACAAGGGCACATAATATAGAAAGAGATATATAGTAAGGAAAAGTAATATAACAATATGCCATTAATTCCATGATGCATGAAATGCCATAATGATCATATATAGTTGGGATGGACTATAACTGACAAATCAAACTTATACGAGCTATCACATGAATTAGTCAGATGAAGACCTCTGATCAGTAGGAGAAGGTTACATACAAAGGGTAATCTACATCACACATTATGACCCTGTCATTTCGATGGATGGACACCATCCTTATGACCTAGTCATTTCAGAAGGATTTCCAATATCATATCAATATATAACTATTCCTTACGACCAGGTCATATCAGTAATGGCTACTATTCCAATGCTGGCACAGAGTTCAAAGAAAAGGAGAGAACCCTTGGAAATAGCCCTGACTCCCCCAATACATCATTGTTAAGTCAAACATCCTAAGAGAATACTTATACATTGTCACGACCCAAGCATAGCGCCTAGACATGACACGGTGAATGAAAATCCTAACGGACCCCAAACAAGCCTCTTAGCATATCATTTACATATCCTTCATCGCAGAAGCAAAGTTAACAATAATAAGAAAGTATAATCAAGGGTAAAACGACTAAGGGAAGTATTTAATAGCATAAATCATCAAAAGAGTCAAAGGTCAGAGTATAAATACATAACTTGTCCAACACACCTGTTGCATAGATTGGGTAGGGGGCCAAGACACTTTCTGGGCTCACCGTTTTATTATCAAAGTTCAACATAAGAGATATCAAAAGAAAGAGAGCAAAGCCAGTGTCCCTGAACTTGAGGACTTACCAATAGCTATTCTTCAAGATGACCAACTAGCCATGGGGAGGATGATCGTGAGGGGCTCCGATTCTGACATGGTAACATCATGTCGGCATAGAGTATGTGTTAGTACGTTTGAATGTACTAAGTATGTAGGATGCAATGCAACAAGAGATAGGCAACATAGTCAAAATGCATAATCATAAGAAACATGGCATGCATGATGAATGCTTGAAGTAAAATATGCTTATATGGAATATAAAATATGCGTAGGAAGAGACTATCATCACAGACCAAGCAACTAGTACTTGGAATCCAAGGCCTACCACCCCTTTGGAAGGTGATTGAGATATCTACCAATCACTTGGCAGATAGGCATAGCACCCCCCATCAAAGTGGTCAAGGTATATACCCCTTAACATGGTAGATGGGCATAACACTTCCCATCATAGTGGTTAAGGTATATATCTCTTAAATGGTAGATGGACATAGCACCCTCCTCCATAGTGGTCAAGGTATATACTTCTTAACTAGTAGATGGACATAGCACCCTCCATCATAGTGGTTAATGCATAGCATCCACTCAACAAGGTGTGGTCAACTCACAACACTATAGATACTTTTCATGAAAACACATAAAATACATTGCTTTCATCATCATAAAGCCACTTGACTCATAGGCCATGCAATAGATCATCAATAACTCAAGAGTCCTTAAACTGGATATTTTATCAAATACTTGGCGGGTGTGTAATGCTAGTTCAAAATCATTCAATTCAAAGTGAAATCATGTGAGAAAACTTAATGCAAATCAAGCCACTAACACTTGGTAACACCATCATGCAATATACATTGAAACCCTTCATCAAATCTCATAATAGATCATAGATTCATAGCTCAAAACATGATTAAACAATCACATTTTATGAAATCCCAACTAGTTTATATTCAAATTTCATAATAGAAAATACCCATAAATAATCAACTGGAAAACATGCAATTTACATGAAAAAGAAGGTTGGGTACCATGAGTGAAAGGACCCAATGGATGAAACCCTCATACCTCAATTTTGGAGATTTCCATGATGAAGATTTGAATGAGAACTTGAAGCTTGAATTAAATTTTTGAGATCCGGAATGAGTTTGGTACACTTGATTTTGGATGAAATATTTGGCTAAGTGTTTGAGGGTGTTTTGGGGAATGTCTTGAATGATATAGAGTTGAAAAATGACTAAGTATAGGTGCTTTACGCATAGGATGGTTTAGGCCCAAGTACCCAAAGCCTCAGACAGAAATAGAAAAATTTGCAATAAAATACACTGCTCTGCGACAAGCGGAGCCAACACGAACAGATTCTAGAAATGAAAATTTGGTGAAAACAAAATTTTTCTATGGTTGATCAAAAATCAAGGTTATACCCATTTCTCATTCAATTTTTCCCTCTGATCACGAATATAAAGTCAAATTTTTGATATCGTGCACGAATTTTGAGATATGTGAAAATTATGATTACGGACATTTTTCAAGGCACATTTTTGGGCACTTTTTGGGGCGTTTCAATATCTCTCCCTTGGGAATATTTGTCCCTGAATGTCAAAGTAGTGTGCATAAGAAGAGTAATCATGAAGGAATTATCCCCAACAAGAATGCAACAATGTACTTAAACACCAGTTTAAAAAATCTCAATATAAGTATCAAATATCACCATGAACTTGTCAACATAAACATGAATGCATGCAAATGACATAAGAGCTGATACATAAGACTTGAAATCATATCAAAGACTTGAATTAGTACCTTAGGCTTGAGCGTAATGGAAGAGATAGGGATATCACTTTTGCATGTCCGCTTGGCTTCCCATGTGGCACTTTCAACTTGTTGATTCCTACAAAGGACTATAACGGAAGCTAAATCCTTATACCTCAACCTCTTCACTTGTCTATCCAAAATTTCTATTGGGGCCTCTTCATAAGTCAGATTGTCTTCAACAATACCCACAACATCAAGAGGCACTATCACCCACACACTTCCTCAACATAGACACATGGAAGACTGGATGAACCATATTCATATCATTGGGCAACTCCAACTCATAGGCCATCTTACCAATCCTCCTCAATACTCTATAAGGACCGGCAAATCATGAACTCAATTTTCCCTTTTTACCAAAACAAACCACACCCTTCATGGGTGAGACCTTCAAATAGATCCAATTGCCATCCTTAAATTCAAGCTCCCTTCTCCTCACATTAACATAGGACTTTTGTCTACTTTGGACTGTTTTCAAGCTTTCCCTTATGAAGATCACCTTCACCATGGCCTCCATTACCAAAGTCGGGCCTAACAAAGCCATCTCCCTACCTCACACCATCTAACCGGGGACCTATAACACTTAACATATAGAGCCTTAAAAGGAGCCATACCAATGCTAGAATGATAGCTATTATTGTAAGCAAACTCAATAAGTGGTAGATGATCATCCCAACTGACCTTAAACTCCAAGACACAACCTCTAAGCATATCATCAAGAGTTTGGATAGTTCTTTCGGCTTGGCCATCCGTTTGAGGATGAAAGGCCATATTAAGCTTTATCTTTGTACCAAGACCTCTTTGAAAGGACCTCCAAAACTGAGAAGTGAATTGAGCACCACGATCCGATATGATAGATAAAGGCACCCCATACAATCTACAATATTTGGACCTTCCACTCTCTTCATAACCCTACATTTTGTTACTCTTTAATCATGACGCCTAAGAACACTGGTGTTTAACTTGTTTTTGTCTCAAATTATCTTATTTTTTATATATATTTTTTAAAATAGTTACTTATATCTTAAAATACAATTACTTTTATTTAATATTCACTTTATCTATATATTATCTCATAATTAAGGTGCATGTAATTTTTAAAAATAATAAATTAAAAATTATTGCTTGTAAATACTCCTTCATCCCTGTAAGTGCTTCCTAACAAAATTTGTGATGGGGTGGTTAGTACTTCTTCCACCTTAATTAGAGATCTTGGGTTCAAGTCTCCTTGGGTATGAATAATGCTAACAAATGAGCACCTGATCAACTTATGGGTAGTAGCATTATGAGGTAGCCATTTGTGGTATCTTCGGCCTTGGTAGATCAAATGGTGAAAATATAATCGAGTTTGGAATATAAGGGAAGACAAAGCTATTTTAGTATCTTCAACTGTGACTTAGGAGATGCTCTAGAATGATTAAGAATTAGATGTAAATATTGTGGGTGCCATTGTGAATGATGAGGGTGCTTGATTAGAGGCACTATACAATCAGGAAGTCTAATTTATTGATAATGACATGGGGGGTTCTGAGGCCTTTCAAAGGCAAGCCGGGAATCAAGGTTGGATGAATGAGAGAGATAGAAATTGATGGAACAGACATTGACATGATAGAAATCATTCTTGGTGTGACCATGAGATTGATAGATAGCGATACGTTAAAGCTCATGACTTGTCAAGGCAAAGGATCCTACTTATAATGTAGAGAGTTATTGAACTGACATACTTGATAGAATCCACAATTAAGTTGAGAGAGCTGATAAGGTGATGAAGGGGATCAAGTCAAATTTCTTTGCCTTGAATCAAATGATGACTTCTTATTCAGCTTCCATAAAATAATTGGAGACACTGTTGAGCAACATTTCAACTCGCATCAGTCCTAGAGGCTATCATCACTAGAAGTGGTAAAGTAATTGGGGATGTAACTTCATATTATTAATGTGATCGTGGGTGATAATTCTAAAGCTTCAATTTACAATGATGATCCAATTCAGGATTATGATGCCGAGGGAGTTCAAAATGATGTTTCTCCTTCTCATCGTAATCCCAAGAGTACTTGTGATCATAAAAGGGGAAAAGGTACTTTAGCAAAGTTAACTCCTCGGATGCTCAACATGTAAGTGCTCCAAAGATCAAGATTAATCCACCATTTCAATAGATACTGAAAAAGGCAAATGAAGATGCAAAGTTCAAAAAAATTATCATCTATTTTCAAGAAATCAAAAATTAATATTTCATTAGTGGATACACTTTTGGAAATGTCAAAATATACAATGTTCATAAAGAATTTAGTCACTAAGAAGCAAAACCTTGAATTTGAAGAAATTGAGGTCTCTCAGTTGTGACGACCCAAGCCTAGGGCCTAGATATAACCGGCGAATGGGGAACCCGAAGTAACCCTAAACAAGCCTCATAGTATATCATTACACATCCTTGGTGACGGAAAAAATTAAATGACATTTGAAGAATGGAATTAAGGGCTAAAGGGACTAAGGAAGAACTTATAACATAGAGTCAACAGATAAGTGATTCAACTCATAGCATAAATACATAGCTTTGTCCAATAATACCTCTACTACATAGATAATGGCGGGGGCCAAGATATGCAATCGGGTTCACCCTCATAGTCATAAGTATACGATAAAGTAAAGAGAATCTTAATGCATAACGTGAGAGAATAGTCCTTGTCCCTTGAATGGAGGACTCACCAAAGGCTAACTTGAACAATCCATCCAGACACAAGAAGAATCAATAGGAGCTCTAGTCCCTACGTGGTGATATCTTGTAGGCAAAAGTATGTGTTAATACGTTTGAATGTAATAAGTATATGGGATGCAATGTAAAGAGAGATAAGTATCATAACCCAAAATGCATAACAATAGGCAATAGGCATAATATAACAATATGACGTGTACGATCAATGCATAAGTAAAACATGCTTAAGTAATCCATGCTCATATTGCACATCATATATGTAGAAGAGACCAAGAAAGATTTCCAAGGGTTAGTGATGATGCCGCCCCATCACTTAGGTGGATGAGTATGGACCCTCATCTCAGTTGGTGATAATGTTGCCCTATTGAACCCCTATCTCAGTTGATGAGTATGAACCCCCATCTCGGTTAGTGATGATGCCGCCCTATCACCAGGTGTAGAAGTACGAGCCCTTCCATTGGTTACTCGGGCTCTTGTCCCCCCGGATCTGGCATGGTCTAATTCAATACTTATATAGAGTTCATCATATGCATAAGCTCATTTCATATCATACAGTCAATTATATCATATATATATATAACGACTTTCCATCATCATAACATCATTCATATCATATCTCATACTTTGGGCCTTTATTTCCTCAACAAACCATAACCAGATATTTTATCAAACACCTTGGGGGTGTAATGGGGGTAAAAGACCATGCAATTTACAAATGAAATCATGCAAGAAAATCTATTGTAAAACCATCAACCAATGCCTTAAAATACCCCAAGACAGTCACATCAAAACCCGACATCAAATCCAACATTAGATTCAAGATTTATAACTCAAAACATGCTAAAACAACCATACTTTCATGAACTAAAATTATTGTGTAGTAAATTTCTCAATATACAAGACCCATATGTAAAATCAACTTTAAATCATGCATTATTAAGTAAAAAAAAGGTCTAGGTACCATAGGTGGAAAGACCCAATGATTCAACACCACTTACCTTGACTTTAATTCTGCAGAAGATTAGAAATGGAGACTTAAAGCTTGATTGAAATCCTTAAAGAAATCCTTGAGATTGCCCTTGAGTTTTGGGACTTGAAGTTAAGGGGAAATATGAGTCTAAATGTTTGAGAGGATATTGGGTAATATTAAGGGTGATATGAGGGTGAAATAAGGATAAATATAGCTAAAAACACGTATGAGAACCCTTGGGCCCCAAGAATTGAAATTCTTGGACCGAAATAAAAAAAAGGGCCAAAATAACACTGGTCCGCGTCACGAATAGCCACTGGAATATGCATTTTCTACACGAATGAGTTCTACAAAAATGGGCATAAATCCTTCATCCGAACTCGGAATGAGGTAAAACAAAGTGCATTGGAAAAATAATTCAAAGGGATTTAAGTTGGTTTGTTGTGGTTCACCTAGTTCTTAGTGCGCTAAGAGATATGCCCCTTCAAAGTTGACCCTCCTAAATAGCGTTCTTTAAACTTTTTGGATTTTGATACAGTTGCTCTAAAATTCAGGTTAGACCTGTTCCCCACTCAATTTGACCCCCTAAACAAGAATATGTAGTCAGATTTTCGAAATAATAAATAGAGTTTTTGATATATGAAAATCATGATTCCAGACACTTTCGAGGCACATTTTCGGGCACTTTTCGGGGTCGTTACAATATCTCCTCCTTGGGAACATTCTTCCCTGAATGTAAAAGGAATGTACAAGAGAAGAATAATCATAGGGAGATTAGCCCCATCAAGAATGCAAAAATATACTTTAAAACACCATTTTCAATATCTCAACATAAGTGTAAAATCATCATGAACATGTCAACTTAAACATGAATGCATATTAATGTCATAGGGGCTGAAACATGAGACTTGGAATCATAAAAAGAACTTGACATATTATTATAAGCTTGAATAGAATGAAAGAAATACGGATATTGATTCTCCATGCCCGCTCCAGCTTCCTGAGAGACACATACGAATAGAGGACTCTTCCCAACGGGCCTTGAAGAACATTACATCATTATCAATCAACTTCTCCACTCATCCATCCAACACCCCCACCAGAAACTTCTCTTAAGCCAACTTACCCTCCTTAATGGCCACAACCTCAAAGTGTTCTATAACACTAAAGTCACTAATATATCACATCCACCCAGAAGCATGAAAAAATTGGACAAACTATAACCATACCATAGGCAATTCCCAAACTTATACAACCTAACCAACCTCTCTTTATACTCTATAAGGACTCACAATCCTCAACTCAATTGTCAACCTTAAATACACCTAACCCACTTGGTACCATAATCTCCATCTCCCCCTTGGGAGACAACCTCCACTTTATAATTCTCTCACCGAAAACTTCCAACTCTAATAAGGCAGAAATCAAGGCCTTGCCTAATCTAGTCCTCTTAACCCAAGAAGATTTGGAACTACTAAGAACACTATACCACCATTCTCTACTTCCTTCAACTTAACTCCCTATTTAGCCGACCGATGGATCCCACTAGTCTCCTTCTTGCCACCACTATCCACACATGCTAGGTTACCTAGAGAATCGACTGCAGCATTAGCGTTACCAGGGAAACGTAATGCACTCTCTTTCATAATCCTTAAAGAATCTCAACCACCTTCTTGCTATCCACAATGCACACTTATCATATTTAGCAAACAACCTCTCATCCTCCAAGACTTCAAACACTACCCACAAATGATTTATAAGCTCTAAACAAATCAATACTTCATCACTAGAGACCACCACAAACATATCAATGTAGGGTTATAAGGCTTTATTCATGAACCCCATAAACACAACCAATGCATAAGCCAACCAAACAACTCCACCAACATTCAAAATGTTCATTCCTAGTCCGAAAAGGACATTTAGGAATATCACCTACCCTCATCCTCACTCGGTGAAAAAACCCGAACCCAAGATCAATCTTAGAGAAGTGAATAATCTATCATAGTTGACTAAATAGATCGACCATCCTTAGTCATCATATTACAACCTTACGACTTCTACACTCATTAGAAACATGCTATGTAAGTAGCCCAAAGTACACCAAAACCCCCAACACAACAAGCTAAGTCGTCATCCCACAGGAACACTTATAATATAGATGCACATACTTTCATAGAGGCAATACTCATTTTTCAAATCATTTAAATGCATTTTTAGGCTCAAAGGCCAAAACATAATTTCATAATCTATGTACTCATGCATAGGAATAACCCATTCATATACAAAATAGTGCAAGCACCCAAAATGCTTAAAGAGCCAAAATCAAAGACATATATGTGATCACAATATTATCATAACTAACCTTTTACCAAAATCATTCCATAAAACGAAATTGGACTTACCCATAACATAATTTTTCAAAACAATTTGTGTACATGAATGCATAGGCTATGAACAATGAGGAAATTACATAAGTAATTAAGAATCCATTTAAAATCAATATTTATTATATGAAGTTGAAGTGAAAACATAATTAATTCCATATTTAAATCTATAAATGTAATCTCTCATGCATAAATAATTTCAAAAAGGGGGACATGCATACTTATAACTTCATAAACGCAAAGTAAATCCTCATATAATGGTTTAAATCACATTAAAATCATCAAGTATATACTATCCATGCATCAATAGAATTTTAGGAATCATAATATTCAAATCCCAAATTAAAATAAGTAAAATCCATGTAGGTTTTTCGGAAAATAAATTTTTGAAAGGGGCTTAACTTTATACTTGCATAATCATAGATAATTTCATAAATGCATAACATACTTTATAGCCTATATTCATCATGAAGTCACTTGACTTGTAAAACATGTACATATATTGAGATTTCTTAACTTTGTATTTCATCAAATAATTAGTGGGCACATATGAGGACATGTTGAAATCATGCAAAATCCAGAGTATAGATCATGAAATAGTGAAATCAATTGCATCTTAAAATTATGTAAATCAGCCCACCAACATCATGGTAAAACCCCATCATGGGTAACTTGTGAATCATATCAAAACTTTACAATAGCTCATAGATGTAACTTGTAAATCATATCAAAACTTTACAATAGCTCATAGATTTCATACCTTGAATCATGTATAGTCTCATATAGAAAAAAGATCACTTCATAGTATAATCTACAAATAGATATTTATGCATAATCAACAATATTTGACAAAATTCCAACATATTTCATGCTTATATTTCATAATAATAGATAAGAAATACATCTTGAAATCATGCAATTTTCATAAAAAGGAAAATTGGGCTTCATGGGTGAATGGAACCTATGAATGAAACCCACCTACACATGAATCCTACTAACAAAAGGGATAACACAAGAAATAGCAACTCCCGGACCTATCATATCACCTTACTCAAAATGTCGGTCACAACATGGCCTTACCTAGGGTCAATTAAGTCATAGGAGCAACAATAGAAGAGAACCTACTCACAATCCCTGGTAATAGCGCACTAAACCCAAGAGGCTTCTAATACACGAAAGTCAAGGTCTAGGCTATCACCTAATCATCTTTATCTTACTAAAGTCCACATTAATACCATCATCGGGAAACACACAACCTAGGAAGGCAACTTCTTACCACCAAAATTCTCATCTCTCCTACTAGCACTTAACCTTCTTCTTTGAACTCGTAGTACTACCCTCAAATGATTCACAAACACTACATCATTAGGGAACAAACCACACTATCACCACCAAACCTACCATAAACCTATTAGGGTAAGGACTAGAGATCTTACTCATGAGACTTATAGGCATAACCGGCGTATTAGTCAAACCAAAGGACATTACGCCAAAATTCAAAATATTGAAAAGGACATTCAAAGCCTCATCCACTACCAACAACAATTCTATAAACAAAACAACTTAGGTTCAACACCTCTATTTCTCATAAGATGACAAATGCAACCTCTTAGAGACCAATTGTACCTTAGGATATGAAATGGACCTACCTCCCTTGCTACCGTTTAACAACCTCCCACTCAAAGACGGGCTCATTAGGGAATCGGGCTACCTTTATGGTTTCTAACATCCATGAAGATACAACATGCATGCAAACATTCCATCTCTATAATAACATCAAAATCCACCATACCAACTCCAACAAGCGACAAAGCAAGACCTAAGGCAATCCAAACTCGGATCAACACCTATGAACTTTTGAGCAACAACATACCCAACCAAGTGAATAGACACCAAATATCCACACAACCACTTAGGAACACAAGAAGCCCCACCATCAACTAAAAGAGTAGAGAAGAAATAGTGAAACTCGGATCCATCAAAATCAAAACCTTCTAATTATCTTCCTTTTCCTTTCTTCTTGAAGCGGCATGATCAACTAAAAGAGCAAAGAATATTCATTAGAGGGGAAAGCCCTATCTCGCTTCTAAAGCACGACATAGACCATTAAAAAGGGAAACATTACCCAAAACATCTCATAGCCTCCTACTCATAGTTGTGGTGCACAACACAACTATGAATAAGACTCTAATCGACGCGATGTGTTGGACTTCGAGGATCTATCAACCTAGTACTATGATAAAATCTTTGTCACGAGCAAAGCCTACGACCTAGACATGAACGGCAAACAAAGAACCCGAAGGAACCCCAAACAAGTCTCGTAGAATATTATTACACATCCTTGGTTGCGAAAATGATTAAATGACATTGGAAAAATGGAACTAAGTGCTAAAGGGACTAAGGGAGAACTTGTTGTAGCATAGAGTCAAGAGATAATAGAATCAAATCATAGCATAAATATATCTCTTTTTCCAATAACACCTCTACTACATAGATAATGGCTCGGGCCAAGACATATAACCGGGCTCACCCGTATAGTCATAAGTATACGATAAATTAAAGAGAATCATAATACATAATGTGAGAGAATAGTCCTTGTCCTTGGAATGGAGGACTCACCAAAGGCAAACTTGAACAATCCATCTAGCCATAAGAAGAATCAATAGGAGCTTCAATCCCTATATCGTAATATCATGTAGGCAAGAGTATGCCTTAGTACGTTTGAATGTACTAAGTATGTTGGATGCAATGCAACAAGAGATAAGGTTCATGATCAACATGCATAACATTAGGCAATAGGCATAATATAGTAATATGGCATGTGTTTCAATGCATAAGTAAAACATACTTAAGTAAATCATACCCATATAGGATACCATTATTTCCAAGGTATAAACCCCTTGGGGTTGGTGATGATAACACCCACACCCGAGTATGTGAGGTACAAACCCCTCATTAAGGTTAGTCATGATAGCACCCATCACCCTAATGTGTGAGGTACAAACCCCTCATCAAGGTTAGTGATAATAGCACCCATAACCCTAGTGTGTGAGGTACAAATCCCTCACCAAGTTTTGTGATGATAGCATCCATCACCCTAGTATGTGAGGTACAAGCCTCTATTCAAGGTTAGTGATGATCGCAATCATCACCCTAATGGTTGAGTCTTTGACCCCTTAACTTGGCCACCGAACTGGAAATGGTCTACTACAATACTTTATATAGTATTCATCATGTACATAAGCTCATTTCATCATCATATAGTCAATCATATCATATATCATGCTTTACACATTTATTTCCTCAAGAAACCATAACCATACATTTTATGAAACACCTTGGCGGTGTGTAATGGGGGTAAAGGACCATGCAATTTAGAGATGAAATCATACAATAAAATCTATAGTAAAACCATCAATCAATAACTTGCAACATGCTCAAGACATTCACATCAAAACCCCTCATCAAATCCAACATTAGATTCAAGATTTAGAGCTCAAAACATACTAAAACAACCATACTTTCATGAACTAAAATCTCTGTGCAGTAAACTTCTCAATATACAAGATCTACATGTAAAATCAACTTCAAATCGTGCAATATTAGTAAAATGGAGACTGGCACCATGGGTAAAAGGACCCAATAATTCAACACCACACACCTTAGTTTTGGGGAAGTTCTTGATGACGTTTGAAAATGGAGGCTTGAAGCTTGAAGAGAATCCTTAGCTTTGGATGAGGATTTTGGATCTTGAATTTAGGAGTGGAGATATGGCTAAGTGCTTTAGTGAATGTTGGGAAATGTTTTAGTGGATATGAGGGTGAAATTTGGCTAAGTATAGGTGAAAACATGTTTATAAAAACTTAGGCCCAACATTTAGAAAAATCCAGATGGACTAGGAAAAACTGTGCAAAAAATACACATCTCCGCATTGTGGAGAGGACACGGAGGGTCTCTGGAAATCGCACCAAGTGAAATTTCATAATTCGATTCCTTTGCTTTAAACTCGAGGTTAGATCCTTGTTACCCAAATTTGGACCCCTGAATAAGAATATGCAGTTGAATTTTTGAAAAAATAAATGGATTTTTTGATATATGGAAAACAAGATTCTGGGCACTTCCGAAACACGGTTTTGGGCACTTTTTGGGGTCTTTTCAAAAATTCATGATGTGGTGGTCAAGGGCATATTCATTTCTTGTCTTAAAGCTCAAAAGTTGATTTCTAAGGGTTGCCTTTATCATCTTGTGAGGGTTAGGGATGTTGAGTCCAAAGTCCTTCCTATTGAGTTAGGTCCGATGGTTAATGAATTTTTTGATGCCTTTCCCGATGAGTTTCCCGGTGTTCCTCCAGAAAGGGAAATAGACTTTGGTATAGACCTCCTTCCCGATATTCAACACATTTCCATTCCCCCTTACCATATGGTTGTAGCGAAATTAAAGGAGTTAAACGATCAATTCAGGGATTTGTTGCAAAAGTGTTTCATAAGTAACTCACCTTAGGGTGCACTTGTGTTGTTTGTGAAGAGAAATAATGATTATCTTAGTATGTGCAATGATTACCGATAACCTAATAGAGTCACCATGAAGAACAAGTACCCTCTACCAAGGATATATGTCCTCTTTATCAACTACAAGGGGCTAGTCACTTTTCTAAGATTGATCTTTGGTCTGGATATCACCAAGTGAAATGAGGGAGTGTGATACCCAAGATGACTTTTCGGACTAGGTATGGCACTTTGAGCTTGTTGTTATGTCCTTTGGGTTGACTAATGCACCGACTATATTTATGGATCTAATGAATATGGTATTTAAGCCCTACCTTGACATGATCGTGGTGGTATTTATTGATGATATGTTGATTTATACCCATAGTGAGGAGGAGCATGTGAATCACTTGAGGGTGGTGTTGCAAATCTTGAGGGAGGAGAAGTTGTAAGCAAAATATGAAAAATGTGAGTTTTGGTTGAAAGAGATTGCTTTTCGAAGGCATATGATATTGGGTGATGGCATTAAGGTGGATCCTAAGAAGACGGAGGTAATTAGAAATTGGCCTATACCTTTGACTCTATCAGATATTAGAAGTTTCTTGGGTTTGGCAGGTTATTACCAGAGGTTTGTCAATAGTTTTTCTTTTATTGCTTCTCCTATGAGAAAGTTGACCCAAAAGAAGGCAAAACTCGTGTATACTGAAGGATTGGAGTCAATGTGAGAAGACTTTTCAAACTTTAAAAGGTAAGCTTGTCTCCGCTCCTATCTTGGCTCTACCGGAAGGATTGGAAGGGTTTGTGGTATATTGTGATGCCTCAAGAATTGGTTTGGGGTGTGTTTTGATATAGAATGGTAAGGTGATAGTATATGCCTCTAGGAAACTCAAGGTGCATGAGAAGAATTATCCCACCCATGATCATGAATTGGGGCCGTTGATTTTCTTTGAAAATTTTGCATCACCACTTGTATGGGGTTCATGTTGATGTGTTTACCGACACAAGAGTCTCCAATATGTGTTCACCCAAAAAGATCTTAATTTGAGACAAAGAAGGTGGTTAGTGCTTCTTAAAGATTATGATATGAGTGTGCATTATCACCCTGGCAAAGATAATGTTATGGTCGATGCTCTAAATAGAGTATCCATGGGTAGTCTAGCTCATGTTGAGGATGGAGGCAAGGAGGTGGCTAGAGAGGTTCACCGGTTGGGTAGATTGGGCGTTAGGTTGGATGAAGTTGATAATGGTGTTGTAGTGATTATTGATGGTTCTAAATATTCTTTGATTGAAGAGGTTAAGTCAGAATAGGATCTTAACCCTGCATTGTTAGAGTTGAAAGCCTTGGTGAAAGATGGTAAAGTGGAGTTTTTCTCCCAAGGGGAGATGGTGCCCTCAAGTACCAAGGTAGGTTGTGTGTGCCTAATATTGATGACTTAACGGAGTTGATCTTGAAGGAGGCCCACAATTCATCTTATTCTATTCACCCCAGTTCTACAAAGATGTATAGAGACTTAAGGGAGGTGTATTGGTGGGGTGGTATGAATAAATGTATTGCCAAGTTCATATCCGGATGTCACAATTGCCAACAAGTCAACGTTGAACATCAAAAGCCAGGTGGCCTAGACCAAGATATAGAAATTCCTACTTGGAAGTGGGAAGAGATCAATATGGATTTTGTGGTTGGGTTGCCTAAGATTAGAAAACATTTTGGCTCTATTTGGGTTATTGTGGATAGAATGACAAAGTCAGCTCACTTCCTACTGGTAAAAACAACTTATGGTGCCGAAGATTATGCAAAGTTGTATATTCATGAGTTAGTTAGATTGCATGGGTGCCCTTGTCTATCATTTTGGATCGTGGTGGTCAATTCACTTCTCACTTTTGGAGGCCCTTCCAAAGAGGTCTTGGTACCAAGGTTAAGCTTAGCATGGCTTTTCATCCTCAAACGGATGGTCAAGCTAAGAGGACTATCCAAACTCTTGAAGATATGCTTAGATATTTTGTTTTGGAGTTTAAGGGTAGTTGGGATGAACATCTTCCACTTATTGAGTTTGCTTACAACAATAGCTACCACTCAAGCATTGACTTGACTCCTTTTGAAGCTATATAAGTTAAGTGTATCCCCAGTTAAGTGGTTTGAAGTGGAGGAGATGGCTTCGCTAGGTCCGGATTTGGTTATGGAAGCTTTAGAGAAGGTGAGGTTGATAAGGGAAAGATTAAAAACAGCCCATAGTAGAAAAAAGTCCTACTCCGATGTAAGGAGAAGAGATCTTGAGTTCAAGGTCTGTGATTGAGTGTGCTTGAAAGTCTCACCCATGAAGGGTGTGGTATGGTTTGGCAAGAAGGGGAAAAATCAAGCCCAAGATTTATGGGTCCTTATAAAGTTTTGAGGAGAGTGGGTAAGGTTTCATATGAGTTATAATTTCCTATGGAGATGAATATGGTTCATCCGGTCTTCTATGTGTCCATGTTGAGAAAGTGTGTAGGTGACCCAAGTACTATAGTGCCCTTGGATGTTGTGGATGTTGTAGAAGATAAATGTGACTATGAGGAGGTCCCGACGTAGATTTTGGATAGACAAGTGAAGAGGTGCAGAAACAAAGATGTAGCTTCCGTCAAGGTCCTTTGGAGGAATTAACAAGTTGAAAGTGTTACATGGAAAGCTGAGGCGGACATGAGAAAGTGATACCCTTATCTCTTCTATTCTACTCAAGCCGAAGATACTAATTTAAGTCCCCTCTATGCTTTCAAGTCATAAATTTCAGCCCTCGAGTCATTTTTCATGCATTCATGTTTATGTTGACACGTTTATGGTGATTTTTGACATTCATGTTGAGATTTTCGAAAGTGGTGTTTAAATGCATTTGTTACATTCATCGGACAGAAATCTTCATAATTACTTCTCTTACGCATGTCTCTTTGACATTCGGGGATAAATGTTCCCAAGGGGGAGATATTGAAGTGCCCCTAAATGTTCTTCGGAATGCCCATAATCGTAATTACCATATATCTCAAAATCCATGCGTGACATCAAAAATCTGATTCATATTCTTGATCAAGGGAAAAAATTGAATGAAAAATAGGCATAACCTAGATTTTAGAAGAACCATAGCGAAAAATAAATTTCACTAATTTTTAATTTCCAGTGTACATCCATGACCAGGATGGGACGTAGACTGGGCACGAATCAGCACAAAAACTTCCTCCACAATGGGTCTGCATCACTGACCAGATGTTTACTAGTAAACCTTTCTCAATAATTTTCTTGTGCGCCCAAGGACATTGGGGTCATAGCCCTATGCCCACTTAGACGTGAAATCTCTTATACTTAGCCATTTTTCAACTTTATATCACTCAAGACCCTGTCAAAAACCTCTCCAAGACTTAACCAAATATCTTATTCCAAATTCAAAGATTTCAAGCTTAACTTTGGAACTCAAGGATTCACTTCAAGCTCTAAGTTTCCTTCAAGCTCATCTCAAGAAAATCCAAGTTTGAGGTATGTGGGTTTCATCCATTGGGTTCTTTAATCCATGGAGCCCAACCTTCCCTTTTCATGAAAATTGCATGTTTTCAAGTCGTATTACTTACATATATCTTTTATTATGAAATATGAGCATGAATAAGGTTGGGGTTTTATCAAAGTATTGTTGATTATGCATGAGTTTTTATTTTAAGCTTACACTATGAGTTGATCTTTGTCTTTTGAGACTATACATGTCTTGAGTTATGAAACTATGATGTATTATGAGTATTGATGATGGATTTCACGGTACCCTACATAAGGGTTTTGTTACATTTTGGTGGGTTGATTTGCATTAAGTTTTCTCATCTTATTCCACTCTCGAATTGTATGATCTTGAACTAGTATCATGAACCCACCAAGTGTTTGATAAAATATAAAGTCATGAATTCTCAAGTTATTGATGATCTATTTCATGATTTATAAGTGAAGTGACTACGCGATAATTAAGGGATTTCAAGTATATATTGAATTCGTGAAAATTATCTTTGATTTTACAAGTTACAATCTAACCCTATTTCAAGGTTTTTACCTCTTGTGAACTATTCATGTTAAAAGCAAGGGTTCATATATGATTATGATCTACTCTCATATTTCAAGTTAGGCTCACAACTAGAGTCAGGCATGTGTCAATAGCTACTCATGTCATGTTTCCATGTTTCTTACAAGTTATGATACTTCAAGTATTCTGTGGGATTTGACTTAGCACCGATTGAGACTTAAGATGGGGGCTCGACTCAAGGGGTCCTTATATAAAGTCTTTTGTCTCTAAACTATGTTCCACCATAGGATTATGATTATTAACCTTGCTATAATAGTGGATCCACCTAGTCATGTTATCATGTTTCGTTTTCCCTAGCAAGTAGACCATACTTATTCAGGGGATGTCATGCCCATTCTACCTTGCTGAGGGGGTGTCATGCCTTGGATTCAAAGTTGTAGCTACTTGATCTATGTCGGTTGAGGTCGCTTCCCACACATGTGTATGCAATATATATTGTTCAAGATGAATGATTTACAAGTATGTTTTATTATGAGCATTGATTTGCATGCCATCCTGAAAATATATATATCTATTGCTTATGATTATGCATTTTGACTACATTGGCTTATGTCTTGTTGCATTGCATCCCATATACTTAGTATATTCAAATGTACTAACATATGCTCTATACCTACATGATATTACTATGTAGGGACTAGAGCACCATTTGATCATCCTCTATCTGGCTAGTACAATCCTTTGAAGCAAGCTTTGGTGAGTCGACAAGTCCGAGGACACTATTTTTATTACTCTTTCTATTTTGAGACTTCTTTATGTTAAACACTTGTTACTATGAGGGTGAGCCCGAAATTGTCTTGGCCCTCACGCCATTCCATGTTAGAGGTATTGTTGGATATTATGTTGTACTTATGCTTGAGCTTGACTCTTTATGCTTTTATGAATATCAAGATTTCCCTTAATCCTGCTTCCCTTTTATTTATATCTCTTGTTGATTGTTTACTTTGCTTCCGCGACCAAGAATGTGTAATTGATATGCTAAGAGGCTTGTTTGGGTTCCTTCGTATTCCCATTCACCGTGTCACATCCAGGCCCTAGGCTTGGGTCATGAAAGACTAGAAGAAGGGATGGATCATAAATAGGTCCATAGATGAGAGCTTTAACCTGAGGGAAATTTGGCGTTTACTGAAAGTGACGTACGAGTTAATAGAATGGACCATAAATCAACTCACGCCCCACAGAACCCCCTTCGCAGATGATGTCTAAGAAATTGAGAAAACTGAGTAAGTGTGGAAGGACTCTATGAGTCCAACCACGAGTCGTAGACTAAAGGACACCGTAGAATGTTTTTGTAGTTTTAGGTTCAGCATATCAATTTCAAGAATATTGTAAAAGTTAACAGGATGGAAAAGACCTACAGTCCGTGATTCAAACCACAACCTCTAATCAAGGTTTTGTAGGTTAATTCTAACAGATTTAATGAAGGACAATATTATCAATTCTGTATTTTTTATTCCTATACTATATCATTTTTGGGATCAAAACCCTAAACCAGCCCTTCAAGCCTAGGAACTCCTATTCTCTTCATTCTTCCAATTCCTAAAATTCTCTAAGGCAAGAACATTCTCTAGAAAAGGTCAAAACAACGCTAGGGCTTCAAGGTTCTTCCCAAGGCTTCAGGATTCATTTTCCCTAAGGTTACTAAGGTTTGTGAGTTTTATATGAGGTATCCTTCCACCCATAAAGTCGTTCATATTGTATTTTATCTTTTATTTAAGTTCATTCAAGTTAATATGCATGCTTATGAAGATATCATGATATATTATGTTATTAAATGAACTCAATAATGTCTTATGATATTCTATTAAGTATATGCATGTACCTAAGCCATTGATGATGACCCCAAATGATGAATTTTGACATTGATAAAGTGTGGGCTAGTTTTTAATGTTCAAGACTAATACTTTTATTGTGGTGAGCCCTTAGTTCGGGACTCTATCATTTTTAATTCTAGCTTGTATTTTCTTTTGAAATAATGTATATGATGCCCTCTTGAGGCTTTTACTTTCTGTGTTGTTAAATATTAGAGTCTTTTCTATTTGATAGAAACTGACTATTATTGGTTTCGTCCGTCTGTGTAATAGTTGGTATGCCCTATGGACATAGATATGTTGTCTTACTTGGTTTTAATGTTTCTTCATTATCATGATTTGGTCCCTTAGATCCTTTCCCATTTTTATTCTGTAAATGATTTATTTAATTCCTATGAATGCTTAATATATTAAAGATGGCTGGAGTGAGGTATCTTCGAGTTTTCCATTCATCATGTGATGACTAGGCCCTAGGTTGGATCGTTATGTAAGTATTCTGTGGAATGTTAACTTAGTACTAAGAAGACCTTGGTAGACTTCCATTTTTTTCTAAACTATGTACCACCATAGGTTTTTATTATGTTTTCCTAAATGGCTTACACCTATCAAAAAGACCATGCCATAAGGTGAGGATATCTTTTAACACCTACCTAAAAGTTCATGACATAAGGTAAGAATTTCTCCTAACACCTACTAAAAAGGTCATGTCGTAAGGTAAGGATATCATATACACCTATCGAAAAGGCCATGTCGTAAGGTAAAGGTATCATGTAACCCCATCAAAATAGATATGTTGTAAGGTGAGGGTATAGTTTACCCTAGCAAAGTAAACAACTCCTTTTTTCAATATGGAATAAATATCAAGAATCCATATAGTAGTTTGCATGGTCTTATATATCAGTCATGGTCTGTTTTATATATGGATACTTTGTTATGAGATTTATTGACTATCCCCCTAAAACGACCCCAAAAAGTGCCTGAAAATATGCCTTGGAATTGTCCTGAATTTTAAATTCCATATATCTCGAAATTCATATGCCATATCAAAAATCTAACTTTGTATTCTTATCCAGAGGGTCAAAATTAGGAGGAAAAGGGTCTAACCCCAATTTAAGAGCAAACGATTAGCAATTTCAATTTTCATAATTCTCTTATCCAGAACCGATCTGAGAAAGACTATTGCGTACATGTGTTAATTTAACCTCCGCGAAAGGTCCACGTCGCGGACCAGATGTGGACTTGTGTATTTTGTTGCCAATGATTTCTATCTCGGTCCAAGGCTTTTGGGTCTTGGGCCCAAGTATTCCCAAACGTGTTTTTACCTATACTTATCCTTATTTCACCCTCATATCATCCTAAACAATACTCACTCAAACATTAGCCATATTTTAACTCCCAAATTCAAGTCTCAACCCTCATCCTAAGCTAAGGTTTTCCTTCAAGGTTCTTCTTCAGGCTTCAAGTCTCCATCCCCAATCTTCACCAAGTTCATCTCCAAGCTAAGGTATGAAGTTTCTTTCATGGGTTCCTTTCACCCATGATACCCAAGCCACCTTTTACTCAAATTTCCTGATTTAAAGTTTATTTACAAATAGGTCTTTCTTATTATGAAATTCACTACACACTATGTTGAAGCTATCTGAAATTGTGATTGTTTTGCTATGTTTTGAGCTATAAATCTTTGATCTATTATAAGATTTGAGGAGGGGTTTTGGTGTATGTTGCTTGAGGGTGTTTCAACGTGTTGATTGATTATTTTACAATGGATTTTCTTGCATGATTTCATCTCTATAATTCATGGTTTTATACTAGCATTACACACCCTCTAAGTGTTTGATAAAATGTCTGAATGTGGTTTTTTAAGGAGTTGAAGGTCCAAAGCATGAGATATGATATGATTGACTATATGTTGGTGAAATGAGCTTTTGTATATGATATACTCTATATAAAGTATTGCATTAGACCATATACCCAATCCGGGGGGACAAGAGCTCGGGTAATCATACTCATCAACCAAGGTAGGGGTTTGTATTCATCAACCATGTGAGAGGTTTGTACTTCACCACCGTGTTGATAAGATGTGATTATCATCAACCATGTGAGGAGTTTGTACCACACCACCGGGATGATGCGGTGAAACCATCATCAACCACCAAGGGGTTTGTACCTTGAAAAGCTAGCTTAGTCTTTTCTACACATATGATATCCTATATGAGCATGAGCTACTTAAGCATATTTTACTTATACATTGATCATACGTGTCATATTGTTATACTATGTACATTACCATTATTACACATCTTGACTATGATTCCTAATTCTTGTTCATTGCATCCTACATACTCTTGCCTACATGATATCATTATGTAGGAACTGATGCCCAAGTTGATCATCCTTCTCCTCCACGTGGATAGTTCAGTACTACTGAAGGTTGTGGTGAGTCTTCCATTTTGGGTACCTTAGTATATTTTGCTCTTATTACGTATTGATACATTCTTCTTTATTGTCTATTTTGACTATGATGGTGAGCCCGGTTGCTTTGTCTTTACCCCCGCTCTTATCTATGTATTAGAGGTATTTGTTGGACTTGTTATATATCTATGCTAAGAGCCTTAACTCTATTTTTCTTGATCTCTATGACATGAAAGTGCTTTCCTTAGTCCCGGTTGCCCTACTTTATTATCTCTTGATGTTTGTTTTATTGCTTCCGCGACCAAGGATGTGTAATGATGTTCTAAGAGGCTTGCTAAGGGCCTTTTCGGGTTCCCATTGTGTCGTGTCATGTCTAGGCCCTAGGCTTGTGTCGTGAAACTTCCATACATGTTTTGACTAAAGCATTGATCATTCATATTATATTGAGGTTATTATCCATGTATATAATTATGCATCTTGATTATATATGCCATATGACCTTTTGTTGCATTGCACCCCTTGTACTTACTACGTTCCAACTACTAACACATACTTTTTGCCTACATAATCTAATCATGTAGAGACTAGAGCTCTTATTCATCCACCTCCATATGGTTAGAGGTGGCAAATGGGTGGATTGGATTGGATTTGGATGGATTGAGCCAAAATGGATTGGATCACAATCCATCCATATAAAATGTGTAAATATGGATTTGATCAAATATAGTTTGGGTAAAAATGGTTCCAACCCACTTTAATTTCTTAAAGACAAAAAAATATTAAATTAAAGCTTGATTGTTTATGTCCAACCCCTATCACCCAAACCTACTCTCAAATAATTATTTTTGAAAAAATTCATAAAAAAATTAAAAATTTCTACTTTAATACCCTATCACTCACCCACTCCCAACCCTTATCTAAACTTTTTCTACTTCAATATTAAAACTTAAATTTTAATTAAAAAAATTATTTTTTTAGTAAAAACAAATTCACTCCACCTCCCCGCTTCCATCCTATCCCCCCTACCAACCCCCGGTCACATTTCCACCCTACACTGCCTAGAGGTGCGTAAAAAATGAACTGACCGATAAATCAAATCGAAAAAAAATTTACTATTTTGTTGTTATCCGATTATTGAGTTAATGTATTTTTAATGATTTTACAAAAAAATTATAGGATTATCAGTTCGATTTTGATTTTTAGTATTGGGTTATTGAGTAAGCCGATAACTTATTAAGAGTATAATAATTTACTACTTTATCAGCATAAATAATTTACTACTTTATCTTTCATAAATATTAAATATTCATAATTTAACATCAGTTGATACTAAATCGTTACTTGTATGTCGTGTATTTACTTGGTTTCCAATGTATAACTCTTCTGTTGGAAAGTAAATTAGAATATGAGCTAAAATGTGTCTATTATTAATTTTAGGTGCTCTATTGATTTGTTTGTTTTACGGTATCTCATTGTATTGTATCAAATAGTTAGAGAAGTCATATATTTATTTTATGAGTATTTTCTTACTAGGTAAACTGAAAATCGAACGTTAAAGATCAAAAACTGATAAACAAAAAATTGATAGAAGATATTGTATTACTTTGTTATTGGTTTAGCATATTTAAAAGTCAAAAACCGATAAACGGAACCCGTAATACATAAAATCGAATCAAACCTACTGATGTACACCCCCTAACCCTGATTCTGCCCCCATATTTTTTTAAGAAAAACTAAAAAATCATGCACATAAAAAAATAATTTTGTGCATTAAGGATTTTGGGGATCTATGAGTCTATATGGGTACCCATATTTTACCATTTTGACCATATATGCCTGAGCTCTTCAAATAAATCAATTCACATTTACCTATTTTGCAAATATGAGTGATCTATTAAAATAAATATGAGTTAAATGGACTCCTTCTACCTCATACGGGTTGAAATTGCCACCCCTACATGTGGCTAGTTGGTTCACTTGAAAGCTTACTTGTGGTTAGTCCTCCATTCCGGGGACCAACCATTTTCTATCATGCTTATGCTAAGACTTATTTACTTTTGTTATCTACTTTGGAGGGTGAGCCTTGCAGATGTCTTGGCCCCATTCCGCTCATGCTTAAAGGTGTTGTTGGATAATGTGAAGTGCTTGACTCTTATGATGCCTATGTATCTATGGAGATTTCCTTTTTTTCCCTATCCCTTGTGTGAGGTTGCTTGATGTTGATAGCAAGAGATGATCTTCCTAAGCCCTACTTCCCTTTTATACCCCAAAGCAAGGGCCTTGATGTGACACGGCGAATGGGAACCCGAAGGGATCCCAAACAAGCCTCTTAAGCATACATAGCACATCTTTGGTTTCATGAAAGAATAAAGAGAAATAAACATGTAGAACATAATTTCTAATGGCAAACAGGGCTTTGGATTCATGCTATGTGGATGTTGTAGGGAAAAGGATGAGCATGGATCACATAGCAAATAAATCTAATGGGCGGCTAAGTATGTCTCACACTATGGGAGCAATTAGGGACTTGGGACTCTCATCTCATCATCATCATCATATAACAAGAACATAAGGGAATGGGGACAAAGGGAAACCTCTAATGACTACAAAGCATAACGAGTCGGACTCAATAGTACATATCCATAACGACATCCAACAACATCTCTAGTCATGAATAAAATGGTGGCCAAGACATCTCACTGGCTCAACCTCATAATATAGTATCCAAAAGTAGATAAGTCTAAGTGATAGCATGATAGTGAATGGTTGTAATTCCCAAAAGGTGAGGACTCACCAATAGCAATTCCTCACCTGAACCAGCTAGCCACGTGAAGGAGGAAGATAGAAAGGAGCTCTGATTCCTACATGGTGAGATCATATTGGCAAAAACTACGTGTTAGTACTTGGAAGGTACTAAGTATGCAGGGTAAAAATGCAACAAAGAACATAAACCATAATTAGACAATATGCATCATCATAATCAATGGATATAAGCTTAATATGAAATAAATGTTCAATGCCTTAGTAAAAACATGCTGAAGGATTTCCAAATCACAAAAACATATCATACACAGATGGAAAAAGACCATAACCAATAAATAAGACTAAGCAAGATACTCCTTGAAATCCCGGTGTTCACTCCACACTGAATAAAGGAGTGGTCTACTTTGCCAAGATAGACCATTAACTCACCTTACGATATAACCTTTTTGGAGACTGTTACAAATATCCCTACCATACCACATGGCCTTTTCTATAGGTAAAATAAGATGTCCTTGCATTATGATACAATCTTACAATAGGAGTTAAAAGTGTCCTTACCTTACGTTACAATCTTTTCGGTAGGAGTTAAGAGATGTCCTTACCTCATGATATAATATTTTGGTAGGAGTTAAGAGATCTCCTTACCTTATGATACAATATTTTTGGTAGGATTTACAAAATGTCCTATGGTGACATATAGTTAAGGGACAATTGCTATCAACCAAGGTCCTCTTGGTCCTAGGTCAACAATCCCAAGGAATACTCAATTCATATACATAGTCATATTATACAAAGCTTCATAATTCACATTAGTATCATAAGAGTAGCTCATTTGACCATTATATCATAATATCAATGAAAAAGGGCTCTATATTATTTATAGCATCCAAAATATACTCATGAGCTCATAGCATGCATATTAGTCCTTCAACATATACAATATTTATTATTCACATGTCTTACAATATGACTTTCGTCAACATAGGATCTAGTCAAAACGTGGTGGGTAATGTATACATAAGCTTGAAATCATGCAATTCAAGAGTATAGAAAATGAGAGGAGTAAAATTAATTCATTTTAAAGTTATTCAAATCAACTCACCGTCATTGTAGTATAACCCTCATTTTGGGTATCATGAAATCCAAATAAAATCCACAAGTTCTTTCATTGCTTTTCATAGCATCACAGAGTACATAACTTTCATATAATAGAATCCATCACAATTTCCAAATCCAATGGTATCCAACCATAATAAAATCATTACTTTAATAATTCAAACAAACATCATGTTTACAATGCATAACAAGAATTACCACTAAAGTATTCAACCTTAAAATCATGAAATTTGATAAAGAGAGAAGGATTGACTTCATGGGTGAAAGGATCCCCATGAATAAAATCTACATACCTTATTAACTTAATGAAGAAAAAATGAAAAAAAAAAAACTTCAACATATACTCGTATTTCCAACTACACACTTAAACTTCACGGGGGTCCGACTACCCCCTTAAACTGTTTAAAATTGAAATTATTACCTCTCTCGATGCTGATGTTGCAAAGTGAGTGTATTTCACACTCTCCTTGTGAGAGTGAGTACCAAAAATATATATTAAAATGTTATTTTTAATATTGCTTTTCACACACATATATCTTTACTTTCTTCTTCCTAAATGTTTTTTCTTTATCATCAATAGATTGAAGTTACTCCACCACTACTATCTCTATTGAATTTTTCATGAAATTTCTAGATTTTTAGCAATTTTGGAGCCACAAAATAGCAATTTCGTCCAAATTTAGAAAGAATTTTGGATTTTTAATGAAACCGATATTCAATTTCGAAAATAAAAATGGGTCTATTTAGATAAAACTTTGCTAGTCTTTTTCTTTTAAAAATTGTAGCCATTGTTGCCAACCATAATGATGATGTGGAAAACATTATCCACTTCTTCTTTTTCCAGAGAGGTTTGTTGTAGGAGATCAATATTGATAGAAATAAAATGCACAAAATTGTTGTCGCCGACGATATTAATGGATGAGAGATTCATTGATAAATAAACTTTAATTTCTCCATTGAAAAAAGGTTTGGGATATGGTAGTATTGATGGAAGGAAGTAGGATGGTGATGCTGTGATCAGTATAAAAGACGGCTTTGTCTCCATCATTAGACCATAGCCACTGCTAACTAATTTATTTTTCTCCTCTTTAGTCTTTACCTATATTATCATTCTTCTCTTCCCCTGTTTTTCTAAATGTGAAACTTTTACAATTCTCTCTTCTTTTTTTTTAAGAAAACTATTGAACAGTTGGTGTGCATAGAATGGAAACAGAGATGATGACACCATCTCCAATGCTGGTGGATTTCAACATCAACAGTGGTTGTACTACTCCATATATGAGTGCTCTGTAAAGTCCTCTACATTATTTTAGTAAAAATGGCGAACTTATTTTAGAGTTTACATGGATGGTATAAAGTAGAAGAAAAGAATAAAGAATAATAAAATAATTAAAATTTTGTAAAGGTAGACGAAAAGAGTAAAGAATGATAAAATAATTGAATTTTTTTAATTAATTATCCAGGTGTCAGACACGTGAGTTTCACCCAACATCATAAATGTGGTAGTGGCTTTTTAAGGGTATAGTAATTTCAATTTTAAACAGTTCAAGGGGGTAATAGGATCCTCGTGAAGTTTAAGTGTGGAGTTGAAAATACGAGTATAGGTTAAGGGGTTTGGCTATTTCGTCAAGAGAAAATCTAGTTTGGAGGTGAAAAAAGACAAAACCCTAGCTTGTTTCCTTCTTCCTGAAATATTGAAGACTTGGAAGTATTTTGAGAGGATTTTGGATTTAGGGTATTTTTTAGAATGAGAGAGATTAGGGTTATGATGGCTGATAAGGGGTCTCTTGAGGGTCAAAAGGACTTTGCATTGGACTAAGAATGTGAGGAAAGGACAAAAATAACCTTTGTAAAACTGGCCGGATAGTCTTACAAAAGCCCATTTACGGGCAGTAGGTAAATCTATGGCCCGTAGAGTGGGTCGTAAGAACTGGCATCCTGATAGTGCTTCACTAAAATAGGCATAACATTTTCGTTCGAACTCTAAATGAGGTGAAGCCAGTTTCGTTGGAGAGATAAATTAAAGAGCTTTTATTTGGTGGGTCGTCCAGCATCAAATTCATTGTTTTCAAAGAGATATGGTCATTTAAAGTAGAAACATATATCAACTTGTGCTAGAACTTAGGCGATTGGAATCATTTGCACTTGACCTGATGAGAGAGAGGCTTGGAATTGCATGAGGGGTCATGGAGGGGCTAGATGAGGTTGTTAAGGGAATAGAAAAAGTTGGAACTTCCCCTAATAAAAATTCACCGCGCAAGTCCATAAGACCCCATTCACAAGTCTTAGATAGGGTTTTCGTCTTATAGCTTTTCAGACTTTCAGAGAACCTTCTCCAATTTACATTCTACGACTCGATCCATGGCTTGTAAAAGATCTTATGGTACATCTAATGAGTCATATATTGAATCCTTCAAATATTCCAGTTTCACCAAGTTTGCCCTAGGATCCATGACCTAACCTACGGGTCGTACAAAGATTTATGGGTCGTAAAACCCCTTTGTAGAAGCTGAAAGTTCCAAAAATAATTCATGGAGTATTTTCTTGCATTTTTTATACTCTTCATAGGTAGGTTCTTACAATATCTCCTCCTTGGGAATATTTGTCCCCGAATGTACTAAGGCAAGCTCTAAAGAACAGAATACATGCATCATATGCCAAATGCAACATCAAAATCACATATCCATGCATAAATAACACGAGAATGAAATACAAGTAGGAGAGGGTCTAAAATAGGAAATATCATATTACCACTAAGCTTGATTAGTGGATTTTATGTGTTGTTGTGTTTTATTTGCAGCATTCCAGGGTTGGCTTCGATTTTGGGAACAAAAATGTAGATATTGCTATTTTTGATGAAGTACAAGACACTTTATGAGTCGTAGAGCAATCTACGAGCTGTGAAGGAGGTTTCGTAGATTATTTCAATGAGAGGCTGATTTTTTAAAGTTTGTTCTACTAACATGCAGACGGGTCGTGAACCATTTTATGAGTCATAGCTCATGTCGCATGTTTGTAGGATTAGAGAATAAGGACTTTCTGAAGAAGATTTATCAGACGAAACCCCCTACGAGTCGTAGAACACTTTATAGGCTATAGAGGGATGTCATAGATCATAAGTCTAATTCTGCAGCAACAATGAACGGGAGCACGATACGGCCCATAAAGTTGTTCGTGAGGTGTACTGACCTAGATATCCTATTTTGTTTAGGATTTGTATTTTAAATATTATAAATACGTCTTTTAGGTTATTTTTCATTAAGCTTTCAGAGAGTTGGACAGTTTTGAGTGAAAAAATAGTGAGATTGAATAGAGAAAACATTGGAGAGTTTTTAGAAACACTTGTACTTTGATTTGATCTTATAATCTTGTGATTCTCATTGAAGCTCAGATTTTCTTGTGTTTAATTCAATTGTATAGGTACTGTATTATGTTATTCCAATTTATAAGACCTACATCTACACAAATCATGAGTAGTTAAATCCAACTAAGGTTATGGAAACCATGAAGAACTAAAAAAGTAAAATTGGGTTAATCATATTTCTTGGAAGGTGCACATACATGTATTAATTAACTGAAATGCCCCAAAAATGCCCAAAAATGTGTTTCGAAAATACGCATAAATGTAATTTCCATTTATCTCAAAATTGTATGCGTCATATCAAAAATTCAACTTCACATTCGTGATCAGGAGGTAAAATTGAGTAGGAAATGGGTATAATCTCGATTTTAGAGGACCGATAGCAAAAAAATAATTATCAAAAAATTCAATTTCAAGTGGTGATCCGTGCCCTGGCTGCGACGCGCTAGGGGCGCGGATCAGTGTTAATTTTTCCCTGAAATTTTATTTCGGCCAAAGGGACTTAGGGTGATAGCCCCATGCCTGCTTATGTGTTAAAAAATCTATACTTAGCCATTTTTCAACTCTATATCACTCAAAACCCTCTCTAACACTTAACCAAATATTTCATCCAAATTCAAGTATCTCAAGCTTAATTTTGGATGTCAAAAACTCTATTCAAGCTTCAACTTTCCTTCAAGACTACATCAAGAAAACCCAAATCAACCATTGGGTCTTTCACCCATGGTACCCAACCTTCTTTTTATGAAAATTGCATGTTTTCAATATGGATTATCTATGCGTATCTCTCATTATAAATTTTGATTATAAACTGTATTGGGGTTTTAGGAAATGTTGATTGTTTATGCATATTTTGATCTATGAATCTATGACTTATTATTGATGATGGATTTCAAGGTATCTTACGTGAGGGTTTTACTATGTGTTGGTGGGTTGATTTACAATGAGTTTTCTCATATTATTTCACTCTCAAATTGCATGATTTTGAACTAGCATTACACATCTGCCAAGTGTTAAATTAAATATCTTGACAAGGATTCTTGAGTTATTGATGATCTATTGCATGGTTTACAAGTCAAGTAATGTTATGATGATTAAGGGATTGTATGTATGCATTGAATTAATGGAAATTATCGATAGTGTTTCAAGTTGACCACACCTTGTCGGGGGGTGCCATGCCTGTACTACCATGTTGAGTGATAGATATCTTAACCACCTTGTCGGGGGGTGCCATGCCCATATTAACATTTTGAGGGGTAGACTCTTGACCACCTTGTCGGGGGGTGTCATGCCTGTACTACCATATTGAAGGGCAGATACCTTGACCACCTTGTCGGAGGGTGTCATGCCCATACTACCATGTTGAGGGGTAGATACCTCAACCATCTCATCGAAGGGGTGACATGCCATGGATTCCAAGTAATAGTTGTTTGTCTATGATTATGGTCTTATTCCACACATGTAATCTATATTTGCAAGTTATATAATTTACAAGCATGTTTTACTTCAAGTATTGATCATGCATGTCATATTGATATTATACTTATCTATTGCTTATGACTATGCATTTTGACTATGTTGCCTTATCTCTTGTTGCATTGCATTCTGCATACTTAGTACATCTAAATATACTAAAGCATACTCTATGCCTACGTGATGTTACCATGTAGGAACCGGAGCACCTCTTGATCATCCTCCACGTGGATAGTTTTGGAATTCCGGAAGATAAGCTTGGGTGAGTCCTTAAGTCCAGGGACACAAGATAAGCTACTCTTACTATTTGATATCTTTTCATGTTAAACACTTGAGACTGTAAGGGTGAGCTCGGAAAGTGCCTTAGTCCCTGCTTTAATCTATGTTTATTGGTGTTGTTTGAATAATTGATGTACTTATGTGTTGAGCTTGACTCTTTTATGTTATATAAATATCAAAACTTCCCTTTATATATCTTTTTGTTGTTTGTGTTGCTTCCGCGACCAAGAATGTTTGTCTAATATGCTAAGAGGCTTGTTTGTAGTCCCTTCGGGTTTCCATTTGGCATGTCACGTCTAGGCCCTAGGCTTGGGTCATGAAAAACTTTGTATTAGAGCACTAGGTTGTTATTGGTCCTCGAAATCCAACGTCGCGTCCATTAGAGTGTTGTTCATGGTTGTGAAGTGCACCACAACTATAAGTGAGAGGCTATGAGGTGTTTTAGGAAATGTTTCCCTTCTTCATGATCTATGTCGTGCAATAGAAGTTAAGTCTTTTTCAGCTAATAAATGTTCTTTGTTATTTTCGATCATGCCTATTCCAAGAGGAAGACTAAGGAGAGCCCGTTCACCCGAGGAGCAACCAGCCCCTCCCACTCCTCAAGCTCCTCAAGATGGTGGAGTGGCCCGTGATGAGTTTCGAGATGCTATCACCATGTTGGCTCATGCTATGACCAACCAAATAAACCAAGGGGACCTAGATCCTCATGCCCCTACTCCGACTACAAGGGTGAGGGATCTTACTAAGATGAATCTATCAGAGTTTTGTAGGTCGAAGGTAGATAAGGATCCCGACGAATTCGTTGATGAGGTGTATAAAGTGTTGTCGATTATGGGGGTTAATTCAGAGGAAAAAGTAGAGTTGGCGGCCTACCAACTCATAGGGGTGGCTCAAATATGGTTCACTCAATGGAAGATGGAGAAGGGGAATGATAATGTTATACTTTGTGAAGAGTTCAAAGCGGCATTTCTTAACCGGTTCTTTCCTATTGAGCTAAATGAGGCATAGATGATGGAATATATGAATCTAAAGCAAGGATCTATGAGTGTGAGGGAATATGCCCTCAAGTTTAACCAACTCTGCAAGTATTCCCCACAATTGGTTGTGGAGCTGCAGTCAAGGATGAACAAATTTGTGTAGGGTGTATCTCTAATGATCCCAAAAAGTGCCAAAAAAATATGCGTTAGAAGTGCCCAGAATCCTAATTACCATAAATCTCAAAATCCGTGCGTGATATCAAAAGTTTGACTTCATATTCCTGTTAGGGGAATCAAATTGAGTGGGGAACGGGTCTAACCTCGATTTTATAGCATCCGCATCAAAATTTAAAATTCCCAAAAATGCAATTTCCAATGGTATTTTCACATCGCGGACTAGTGTTAAAATTGGTGCAGATTTTGACTTCGGTCCAAGACTTTTAAGTCTTGGGCCTAAGTGTTCCCAAATGTGAAAATACCTATACTTAGCCATTTTTCACCCTCATATCATTCTAAACATTTCCCAATACTAATTCAAACAATTAGCCAAATACTTTACTCCTAAATTGAAGTCTCAAAACCTTTTTCGAATCTAAGGATTTCCTCTCAAGCTTCAAGTCTCCATCTCTAATCTTCATCAAGTTCATCTCCAAAGCTAATGTATATGGGTTTCTTTCATGGGTTCCTTCCATCCACGATACCCAAGCTTCCTTTACTCTAATTTTCATGATTTAGAGTTGATTTACACATGGTTCTTATTTATTCATTGCATACTATGTTGGGATTTATAAAATTATGGTTGTTTTACCATATTTTGGGCTTTGAATCTAAGATATATTATGAGATTCGACGAAAGGCTTTGATGTATATTGCTTGAGAGTGTTACCAAGTATCTATTGATGATTTTACATTGAATTTTGTAGCATGATAACACTCTTGAATGGCATGATTTTACACTACCACTACACACCCTCTAAGTGTTTGATAAAATATCCAGTTGTGGTTTCTCATGGAATTAAAGGTCATATGTGTGTCTTATGATTTGAGTGACTTTATGATGATGAAATAATGATGAAATGATGGTGAAAGGATGAAGGAAATGATGATGAAAAGGAATGTATGTATATGATGATGAAAGGAGTGTATATGTATATGATACTATCTCTATAGTGTAAGGGATGACCAAGCTTAGCTCGGGGGATTGTAGGCCCGGGTAACCTATTTAGGGGTTTGTACCTCGATCACCTAATTCGGGGGGTGATAGGCTCAGGTAACCTTGTTGGTGGTTTGTACCCATCAACCTTGTTGGGGGGGTTTGTACTCCATCAACCTCACGAAGGGGTTTGTACCATATTCGCCTATCCAAGGGGCTGGTAGGCCTTGGCTTTCACTATAATGGTCACTCTTACACTAGTATTATGTTCTATATAAGCATGATCTTACTTCAAGCATTATTAATATATGTCATATTATTAGTATGTTATCTATTGCTTATGATTATGCATTTTCCCTATGGTTCATATCTCTTGTTGCATTGCATCGAACATACTTAGTACATTAAATGTACTAACCATACTCTACGCCTACATGATGTCACCACATAGGAATCGATGCGCTGCTTGATCATCCTCCTCCTCCACGTGGCTAGACCAATTGTCTTTCAAGCTTATTTGTGAGTCTTTCACATTCAGGGACCTTGCTTACGATCTCTTGCTTTTTACTAAGACTTTCTTACCTTTATTCATGTATTGACTATGAGGGTGATCTCGGTTGTTTGTCATGGCCCCTGCTCTTATCTATGTAGTAGAAGTGTTGTTGGACATGTTATGTATCTATGGTATGAGCCTTGACTCTCTTGTTTCTTGATGATATGATATGGAAGTTTTTTCTTAGCCCTAATTTACTTGCTTATGCTTATCTCTTATTGTCAATTTAATTTCTTCCATGACCAAGGATGTCTAATGATATGCTATGAGGCTTATTTGGGGTTCCTTCGGGTTTCGCATTCATTGGTCACGTCTAGGCCCCAGGTTCGGGGTGTGATAAAGATGGTATCTGAGTACTAGGTTGTTAGATCCTCAGAGTCTAACACACACTGTGTTGATTAGAGTCTTACTCATAGTTGTGTGTTGTGCACCACAACTATAAGTAGGAGGCTATGATATGTTTAGGAAATGTTTCCCCTCTTCATGTTCTAAGTCGTGCTATAGAGTTGAAGTAAGTTTTCCCCCCTAATGATTGTCCTTTTCTATGCTAGATCATGCCTAACACGAGGGGAAAATGAGCACGCACACCCGAGGAGTAACTAGCCAATACAGAACTTAGGGATGCTCTCACTTTGCTTGCACAAGTAGAAGCTAATCAAGCCAATCAAGAGGCCCAAGCCCCTCATGCTCCTACACTGGCCTCTCGGATGAGAGACTTCATGAGAATGAATTCCCCAGAATTCCATAGGTCAAAGGTGAGTGAGGACCCTCAAGAGTTCATTGATGAGGTCCACAAATTTTGTCTATTATGGGTGTAAGGTCGGTGGATAAGGCAGAGTTGGCAGTTTACCAACTCAAAGGGGTAGCACAAATATGGTACAACCAATGAAAGGAGGAAAAGGGAGTCAAAAATATGGTCCTAAGGGAAGATTTCAAGGCGGCCTTTCTTAATCGGTTTTTCCCTCTTGATCTTAGGAAAGCCAAATTGGTGGAATTCATGAATTTAAGACAAGGGTCCGTGAGTGGGAGGGAATATTCCCTCAAGTTCACCCAACTATCAAAGTTTGTTCCTCACTTGATTATCGACCCAAGGTCGAGGATGAACAAATTTATGATGGGTGTTTTCGACTTGATTAGTGAAGAATAATGGTCCACCATGTTAATTAGTGACATGGACTTGTCACATTTGATGACCTACATCGAACAAATGGAAGAGGAGAAATTGAGGAAGAGAAGGGTCATGAGGCCAAGAAGGCCCGTTTTGAGGGTAAGTTCCAAAAGAGTGGCTGATTCCAACAAGGCCAAGGGTCTTCTTATGCATTTCAAAAGAGGTTGCAAATGATTTTTCGAGGGCCCAAGGTGGTAGGGGTGTGGCTCTTATTGATGTGTGTCCAAAGTGTGGTAAGAGTCATGGTGGCCCATGCTTGAGGGATAACAGTGCTTGCTATGGTTGTGGGGAAATGGGACATAAGGTGATAGATTGCCCTCAAAATCGCAACAAGGGCAAAGAGGTTCATCCATAAGGTTCTAATGCGATTCCTTTGGGGAGAGGTGGCTGACAAGATGGTGCCCCAAGCACAACTAGCTTTATGCTTTGCATGGGAGGAAATCCCTGATGTTTTTACCAGTAAGTTGAAAATCTTTGACTTTGATGTGTATGCATTGATTGATCCGGGTACCACTCTTTCTTTGGTTGCCCCCTTTGTTGCCAAAAGATTCCATGTTGAGCTCAAATTATTTCATGAGTTATATGAGGTGTCTACTCCTATTGATGTATCTATTGTTGCAAGGAAAGTTTATAGAAGTTGACCTATTTGCATCTTGCATAAAATATTGCCTTGTAATCTTGTTGAGTAGGACATAGTTGATTTTGATGTCATTCTTCGGATGGATTGGTTGCATGCATACTATGTTTCTATTGATGGAAGAACCTGTAGGGTCAAATTCCAATTCTCAAATGAACCTATCTTTGAGTGGGAGAGTCATGATATGGTGGTCAAGGGTAGGTTTATCTCTTGCATAAAGTCCCATAAGCTGATCTCTAAAGGGTGTCTTTACCATCTTGTGAGGATTAGGGATGTGGAGTCGAAAGTCTTTCCCATAGAATTTGTTTCGGTTGTTAATGAGTTCCTTGATATCTTTCCAAATGATCTTCCCGGTGTTTCTCCTGAAATGGAAGTACATTTTGGTATAGATCTCCTTCCTAATACTCAACCTATTTCTATTCCCCCTTACTGCATGGCCCCGACGAAGTTCAAGGAACAATTGAGGGACTTGTTGGAGAAGGGATTTGTTAGTCATAGCCAATCACCTTGGGGTGCACTGCTTTTGTTTGTGAAAAAGAAGGATAGGTCCATTTGGATGTGTATTGACTACAAGCAACTCAGTAGGGTCACCAACAAGAATAAGTATCCTCTTCCAAGGATTAATGTTTGCTTTAAACAATTGCAAGGGGCTAGCCATTTCTCTAAGATTGATCTTTGATCCGGGTATCATTAAGTGAAGGTGAGGGAGTGTGATATTTACAAGATGGTCTTCCGAACTAGATATGGGAATTGTGTATTTATTGGGATATCTTTAGGGTAGACTAATGCACTGGCAATCTTCATGGACCTTATGATTAGGGTCTTAAAACCCTACCTTGATTCATTTGTTGTGGTATTTGTTGATGATATTTTGATCTATTCTCGTGGTGAGAAGGAGCATAGGGCTCATTTGAGGGTTTTGTTGCAAAGATTGAGGGGGGAGAGGCTACATTCTAAATATGAAAAGTGTGATTTTTTGTTGAAGGAGGTTGCCTCCTAGGACATGTGGTGTCAGAGGATGGCATTAAGGTGGATCCTAAGAAGATCGATGTGATTAAAAATTGGCCTAGACCATTGACCCTGTCAAACATTAGGAGTTTCTTGGGCTTAGCAGGGTATTATCAGAGATTCGTGAATGGGTTCTCTTCTATTGCTTCCCTTTGATAAAGTGACTCAAAAGAAGGCCAAGTTTGTGTCGATTGATTAGTGTGAGGGGAGATTCTAAACCTTGAAATATAAGCTTGTGTCCGCTCCTAGATTGTCACTACTGGATGGGCTAGAGGGATTTGTTGTGTATTATGATGCTTCTAGAGTTGGGTTGGGTGTTGTGTCTTAATGCGATATGGTAAGGTCATAGCCTATGCTTCTAGCCAACTGAAGGTGCATGAAATGAACTACCCTACCCATGATCTTAAACTAGCCGCCATAGTATTTGCATTAAAGATTTTGCGTCATTACTTATATGAGGTGCATGTTGATGTGTGCACCGATCATAAGAGCCTCCAATATGTCTTCACTCAAATATATCTTAATTTGAGGCAAAAGAGAGGGTTAGAACTTCTTAAGGACTATGATATAAGTGTGCATTATCATTCGGGTAAGGCTAATATGGTGTGGATGCTTTGAGTAGGATGTCTATGGGTAGCCTAGCTCGTGTTGATGGTGATGATAAGGAGATAGCTAGGGAGATCCATTGTTTGGCTAGATTGAGAGTTAGGTTGGGGGAAGTGGATAATGGTGGTTTTATTATTTTTTATGGTTACAAATCCTCATTGGTTGAGGAGGTGAAATCTAAACAAGATCTTGACCCCTTCTTGTTAGAATTGAAGGCCTTGGTGAAAGATGGTGCTCTTAGATACCAAGGTAGATTGTGTGTGCCTTGTGTTAATGGCTTGATAGAAAAGATCCTTGATGAGGCCCATAATTCATCTTATTCTATTAACCCTAGTTCTACTCAAATGTATAGAGATTTGAGGGAGGTGTATTGGTGGGGAGATATGAAGAGGGACATTGACAAGTTCATTTCCAATTGTCATAGTTGTCAACAAGTCAAAGCCGAACATCAAAGTTTGGGTGGCCTAACCCAATATATAGAGATTCTGATTTGGAAGTGGGAAGTGATTAATATGGATTTTGTGGTTAGGTTGCCCAAGACTAGAAAAGGTTTTGATTCCATTTGGGTTGTGGTTGATAAGATGATGAAATCGGCTCACTTTCTACCGGTTAAGACCACATATGGGGCTGAAGCGTATACTATGTTGTACATCCATGACTTGGTGAGATTGCATGGGGTTCCTTTATCCATCATATCGGATCATTGAGCTCAGTTTACTTCACATTTTTTGAGACCTTTCCAAAGGGGTCTTGGTACTAGAGTTAAGCTTTCTATGGCCTTCCACCCGCAAATTGATCGCCAAGCCAGAAGGACCATCCAAACCCTTGAGGATATGCTTAGAGCTTGTATGTTGGAGTTTAAAGGTAGTTGGGATGATCATCTCCCATTGATTGAGTTTTCCTACAACAATAGCTATCATTGTAGCATCGTATGGCTCCATTGGAGGCTCTTTATAGTAGACGTTGTAGATTACAAGTTGGGTGGTTTGAGGTTGCTTGTTAGGACCAGATATGGTTATGGAAGCTATTGAGAAGTTTAGTATGATTAGGGAAAGACTGAAGATGGCCCAAAGCTGTCAAAAGTCTTATGCTGATGTGAGGAGAAGGGAACTTGAATTCGAAGTTGATGATTGGGTTTATTTGAAGGTGTCACCCATAAAGGGTGTGGTCCATTTTGGTAAGAAGGGAAATTTGAGCCCTAGATATATGGGGCCTTATAGTATGATGAGAAGGATCGATAAGGTAGCCTACGAGTTGTATTTGCCTAGAGAAATAGGGTTGGTTCATCCGGTCTTTCATGTGTCTATGTTGAGGAAGTATGTGGATAATCCCAATGCTATTGTGCCTCTTGATGTTGTAGGGGTATTTGAAGATAACTTAACTTATGAAGAGTTTCTGGTTTAGATTTTGGATAGGCAAGTGAAGAGATTAAGGAACAAGGATGTGGCTTCCGTTAAGGTCCTCTGGAGGAATCAACAAGTCAGAAGTGCTACATGGGAGGCCGAAGCGGACATGCAAAAGCGATATCCTTATCTTTTCCACTCCACTCAAGATTAAGGTATCTCTCTAAGTTCCTTATGTAATTTCAAGCCTAAGTTCATCCCATGACATATGCATACATTCATGTTTAAATTGACAAGTTCATGATGACTTTACACTTATAGTGAGATTTTTGAAATGATGTTTAAGTGCATTGCTGCATTCTTATGTGGTTGAAATTGTCATTTTTTTTTCTCTTATATACTTTTCTTTGACAATCGGGGAAGAATGTTTCCAAGGGAGAGATATTGTAATGACCCCAAAAAATGCCCGACAATGTGCCTCGGAAGTGCTCGGAATCATAATTTCCATATTTCTCAAAATCCATACGCGATATCGAAAATCCAACTTCATATTCATGTTTAGTGGGGCAAATTGATTGGGAAATGGGTCTAATCATGATTTTAAAGCAACCGTATCAAAATTCAAAATTTCCAAAAATGCAATTTCTAGTGGTGTTTTCGCGTCACTCCCATTCGGTCCAAGACCAAAGTGTTCCCAAATGTGAAAATACCTATACTTAGCTATTTTGTACCTTCATATCTTTCTAAACATTTCCTAATACTCATTCAAAAACTTCGCCAAATATTTACTACTAAATTCAAGTCTCAAAATCCTTTCTGGATCTAAGAATTTCCTCTCAAGCTTCAAGTCTCCATCTCCAATCTTTATCAAGTTTATCTCCAAAGCTAAGGTATGTGGATTTTTCATGGGTTCCTTCCACCCATGATACCCAAGCTTTCTTTACTCTAATTTTCATGATTTAAAGTTGATTTACTCATGGATCTTATTTATTATGAAATTCACTGCATATTATGCTGGGGGTTTATGAAATTGTGATTGTTTTACTATGTTTGGGGCTATGAATCTAAGATCTACTATGAGATTTGTTGAAAATCCTTGATGTATATTGCTTGAGGGTGTTACGAAGTATATATTGATGATTTTACATTGAATTTTCTAGCATGGTAATACTCTTGAATTGTATGGTTTAACACTAGCACTACACACCCTCTAAGTGTTTGATAAAATGTCCAGTTATGGTTTCTTGAGGAATTGAAGGTCCTATGCATGTCTTATTATTTGAACGACATTATGATGATGAAATGATGGTGAAAGGATGAGAGAAATGATGATGAAAAGGAATGTATGTATATGATGATGAAAGGAGTTTATATGTATATGATACAAACTCTATGGTGTAGGGGATGACCAAGCCTAGCTCGGGAGGTTGTAGGCTCGGGTAACCTATTGAGAGGTTTGTATCTCGATCACCTAATTTATGGGGTGGTAGGCCCAGCTAACCTTGTTGGGGGTTTGCACCCATCAACCTTGTTGGGGGGTTTGTACTCCATCAACCTCTGAAGGGGTTTGTACCTTATGCTCCTATCCAAGGGGGTAATAGGGCTTGGCTTGCACTATAATGGTCACTCCTTACACTTGTATTATGTCCTATATAAGCATGATTTTACTTCAAGAATCACTCATACATATTTTATTGTTAGCATGCTATCTATTGCTTATGATTACGCATTTTTCTCTGATGTCTATTTCTTGTTGCATTGCATCCTACATAGTACATTCAAATGTACTAACGCATACTCTATGCCTACATGATATCACCATGTAGGAACTGATGCACCGCTTTATTATCCTCCTCCTTCACGTGGCTAGAACTATTGTCTCTCTAGCTTGTTGTCGAGCCCTCCACGTTCGAGGACATTGATTATGATCTCTTGCTTTGTACTAGTACTTTCTTACCTTTATTCATGTATTGACTATGAAGGTGAGCTCAGTTGTGTGTCGTGGCCCTCGCTCTTATCTATGTAGTAGAAGTGTTGTTGGACATTTTATATATCTATGTTATAAGCCTTGACTCTCTTGTTTCTTGATGATATGATAAAGAAGTTTACCCTTGGCGCTAATTCCCTTGCTTATGCTTATCTCTTATTTACATTTTAATTGCTTCCATGACCAAGGATGTGTAATGATATCCTATGAGGCTTGTTTGGGGTTCCTTCGAGTTTCCCATTCACCGTTTACATCTAGCTCCTAGGTCCAGGGTGCGATAGTATATGACTTGGCTAACAATGAGTGTCGTACTGCCATGCTAATAGGTGATATGGATTTGTCCCGTCTCATGACATATGTCGAACAATTAGAGGGTGAAAAGCTTAGTAAAAAAAGAAGTGGTAAGTCTATGAAGGCTCGTTTGGAAGGTGGATTCCAAAATTCCAAGGGTGGCTAATTTCCTCAAGGCCATAAGTTCCAAGGCCAAGGGTCTTCCAATGCTCCTAATAGAGGTTTTGCTAATGACAAACCCAAGGCTCCAAGGTGGTGGTGGTGTGGTGCATAATCCAATGTGCCAAAGGTGTGGTAGGAACCATAATGGTCCATGTTTGAAGGACTCCAATGCTTGCAATGGTTGTGGTAAAGTGGGTCTTAAGGTGGTTGATTGTCCTCGTGCTATAAATAAAGGTAGAGATGGCCGTCCACAAAGCCAAGGTGCCAATGTGCGTTAAAAGGGCAGAGGAGGCCAACAAGGGGGGTACTCCAAGGCAAAATAGATTTTATGCTCTTCAAGGGAGAAAAGGGTAGATGAGGTGCCCGATGTCGTCACCGGTATGTTAAAGGTTTTTAATTCTGATGTGTATGCTTTGATAGACCCGAGTTCCACTCTCTCTTTTATTACTCCTTTTGTTGCCAAAACGCTCCATGTTAGTCCCGAATTGTTGGGTTAACCTTGTGAAGTGTCTACCCCGTTGATGTGTCCATTGTTGCTAATAGAGTCTATAGAAATTTTTCCGTGTTCATTTTGCATTAAACCTTACTTTGTGATTTTGTTGAATTAGATATGGTGGATTTTTATATCATTCTTGGGATGGATTGATTACATGCATATTATGCTTCTATTGGTTGTAGAACCCGTAGGGTTAAATTCCAATTCCCTAATGAACCAGTCCTTGAAAGGAAAAGTTGTGATGTGGTGGTCAAGGGTAGATTAATTTCTTGTCTTAAAGCCCAAAAGTTGATTTCTAAGGGGTGTCTCTATCATCTTGTGAGAGTTAGGAATGTTGAATCCAAAGTCCTTCCTATAGAGTCGGTTCCGATGGTTAATGAATTCCTAGATGTCTTTCCCGATGAGCTTCCTGGTGTTCCTCCCAAAAGGGAAATAGATTTTGGTATAGACCTCCTTCTCCACACTCAACCCATTTCTATTCCCCCTTATCTTATGGTCGCGGCAGAGTTGAAGGAGCAATTGTGAGATTTGTTGAAGGGTTTTATAAGTCCTAGTAAATCACCTTGGGGTGCATCGGTGTTATTTGTGAAGAAGAAGGATGGTTTTCTTAGAATGTGCATTTATTACCAGCAACTTAATAGGGTCACCATAAAGAATAAGTACTCGATACGAAGGATTGATGACCTTTTTGATCAACCTCAAGGGGCTAGTCACTGTTCTAAGATTGAACTTCGGTCTGGGTATCCCCAAATGAAAGTGAGGGATTGTGATATTCCCAAAATGGATTTCTGGACTAGGTATGGGCACTTTGGGTTTGTGGTTATGTCCTTTGGGTTAACTAATGCACCGGCTATATTTATGGACCTCATGAATAAGGTCTTTAAACCCTAACTTAACTTATTAGTGGTGGTTTTTATTGGTAATATCTTGATCTATTCCCATAGTGAAGAGTAGCATGTGGATCACTAGAGGGTGTGTTGAAAATCTTGAGGGAGGGGAGGTTGTATGCAAAATATGAAAAATATGAGTTTTGGTTGAAAGAGGTTGCTTTTCTAGGGCATGTGCTGTAGGGTGATGGCATTAAAGTGGATCCTAAAAGGATGGAGGTGATTAGAAATTGGCCTAGACCTTTGACACCATTAGACATTACAAGTTTCTTGGGTTTGGCGGGTTACTACCGGAAGTTTCTTAATGGTTTCTCTTCTATTGCTTCTCCTATGACTAAGTTGACACAAAAGAAGACAAAATTCGTGTAGATCGATGAGTGTGAAAAGAGTTTCCAAGATTTGAAAGATAAGCTTGTCTCCGCTCCTATCTTGTCTCTACCGAAAGGGTTGGAGGGATTTGTTGTGTATTGGGATGCCTCAAGAATTTGTTTGGGGTGTGTTTTGATGCAAAATGTGTAAGGTGATAGCATATACCTCTAGAAAACTCAAGGTTCATGAAAAGAATTATCCCACCCATGATCTTGAATAGGCGGCCATGGTATTTGCTTTGAAAATTTGGTGTCACTACTTGTATGGGGTTCTTGTTGATGTATTCACCTATCATAAGAATCTCCAATATGTGTTCACCAAAAAATATCTTAACTTGAGACAAAGAAGGTGGTTAAAGCTTCTTAAAGATTATAATATGAGTGTGCATTATCTCTCCCGGCAAAGCTAATATTATGGTCGATGCTTTAAGTAGGGTGTCTATGGGTAGCCTAGCTCATGTTGATGATAGTGGCAAAGAGGTGGCTAGAGAGGTTCATCGGTTGGCTAGATTGGGGGTTATGTTGGTTGAACTTGATAATGGCAGTGTTTTGGTTGTTGATGGTTCAAAGTCTTCATTGATTGAGGAGGTAAAGGAAAAACAAGATCTTGACCTTGCCTTGTTAGAGTTGAAGGGCTTGGTGAAGAATGGTAAAGTGGAGGCTTTCTCCCAAGGGGGAGATGGTGCCCTTTAGATTGTGTGTGCCTAGTGTTGGTGACTTGAGAAAGAAGATTTTAGATGAGGCTCATAATTCTTCCTATTCTATTCACTCCTACAAAGATGTATAGAGATTTGAGGGAAGTGTATTGGCGGGCTGGTATGAAGAAAGAAATTGCCAAGTTCATATCTGGATGTCACAATTGTCAACAAGTAAAATCCTAACATCAAAGGCCAGGAGGCCTAGCCTAAGATATAGAGATTCCTACTTAGAAGTGGGAGGAAATCAACATGGATTTTTTGGTCGGTTGTCTAAGACTAGGAAACATTTTGATTCTATTTGGGTTGTTGTAGATCGAATGACAAAGTCGGCTAACTTCCTACTGGTCAAAACTACTTGTGGTGCCGACAATTAAATCAATAAGATTTTTGATTGATTCAGGGCGCCGCCCCCTTCTTAGAATTAGAACATATTGAGGGGATTGAAGTAATAAGATTATTGAATCATCAAAACTACTTCGATATATACTTTTTACTTTTTAGCCACAGAGTAGGCAGATGTAGTAGGGGTTGCAAACCGGATGGTGCACAACTTGGTTTTGGAAGATATGGCACTCAAAGTTGTAGAGTTGGTCGTCTTTCATATCGAGCCGTTGAAGCAGCGTGTCGTGCTATAATCGGACACTTCCATCGTTCTATGAGCGGACAATTCCGAAGAAATGGTAAGATATGGGTAAGAGTTCTCGTACCTAGAGATATAGTAATATGGAGAAGAAAAAATTGTTTCAAGCACCGACAGAACCGGAAGCGCCCCTTCTTTCAAAGAGAGGAGGACGGGAGGTCTGAAGAAAATTTTGGGAAAATGTCAACGACTGCTAGCTTATTTGGCAAAAAAAATAGAGTACATAATAAAGAATTAATTAATCAATTGGCCATTCGAGAGTGATTATTCCAAGTTATATATCCATGAGTTGGTTAGATTATGTGGGGTTCCCTTGTCTATCATTTTGGATCGTGATGCTCAATTCACTTTGCACTTTTGGAGGTCCTTCCAAAGAGATCTTGGTACCAAGGTTAAGCTTAGCACGGCCTTTCACCCCCAAACGGATGGCCAAGCCGAGAGGACTATCCAAACTCTTGAGGATATGCTTAGAGCTTGTGTTTTGGAGTATAAGGGTAGTTGGGATAAACATCTTCCACTCATTGAATTTTCTTGCAACAATAGCTACCACTCAAGCATTGGTATGGCTACTTTTGAAGCTCTTTATGGTGGGCATTGTAGATCACCGGTTGGATGGTTTGAGGTGGGGGTGATGGCTTCGTCATGTCCGGATTTAGTCATGGAAGCCTTGGAGAAAGTGAGGTTGATAAGGGAGAGATTGAAAACATCCCAAAGTAGACAAAAGTCATATTCTAATGTGAGGAGGAGAGATCTTGAGTTTAAGGTTGGTGATTAGGTTTACTTGAAAGTATCACCCATGAATGGTGTAGACCGATTTGGCAAGAAGGGTAAATTGAGCCCAAGGTTTGTGGGTCCTTATAGAGTGTTGAGGAGAATTAGTAAGGTGGCCTATGAGTTGAAGTTGCCCATTGATATGAATATGGTCCACCCGATCTTCCATGTATCTATGTTGAGAAAGTGAGTGGGTTACCCAAGTGTTATTGTACCTTTGGATGTGTTGGGTATGGTAGAAGAATTTGACTTATGAGAAGGTTCTGGTAGAAATTTTGGATAGTCAAGTGAAGAGGTTGAGAAACAAGGATGTAGCTTCCGTCAAAGTTCTTTGGAGAAACCAACAAGTTGAAAGTGCCACATAGGAAGCCAAGGTGGACATGAGAAAATGATATCCACATATCTTCCTTTCTACTCAAGCCTAAGGTACTAATTTAAGTTCCCCACATGATTTCAAGTCTTAAGTTTTAGTCGTTTTGTCATTTTGCATGCATTCATGTTTATGTTGGCAAGTTCAAGGTGATTTTGATATTCATGTTGAGATTTTTTAAATGACGTTTAAATGCATTTATTGCATTCATGTCGGGCTGAAATCTTCATGATTACTTCTCTTATGTACACTTCTTTGACAGCCAGGGACGAATGGTCCTTAGGGGGAGATATTGAAACACCCCCAAAACACCCAAAAATGTGCTTTGGAAATGCCCATAATCGTAATTTCCATATATCTCAAAATCTGTGCGTGATACTGAAAATCTGACTTCATATTCATGATCAATGGGAAAAATTAAGTGAGAAATGGGTATAACCCCAATTTTAGAAGACTCGTAGAAAAAAATATATTTCAAAATATTTGATTTCTAGTGGCGATCCGCGCCCTGACCGCGACGTAGCTGGGGAGCGGATCAGTGTTAATTTTTCCCTGAAATTCTATTTTGGCCCAAGGGCCTTGAGGTCATAGCCTCATGCCCACTTATGTATAAAAACACCTATCCTTATCCATTTTTCAACTCTATATCACTCAAGACCCTCTCAAAACCCTCTTTAACACTTAACCGGATATTTCATTCAAATTCAAGTGTCTCAAGCTTAATTCTGGATTTCAAGAACTCAGTTCAAGCTTCAAGTCTCCTTCAAAACTACATCAAGAAAATCCAAGTTTGAGGTATGTGGGTTCAACTACTTGTTCCTTTCACCCATGGTGCCCAACCTTCTTATTATGAAAATTACATGTTTTCAAGTTAGATTATCCATAGGTATCTCTTATTATGAATTTTGACTATAAACTATGTTGGGGGTTTTTGAAATATTAATTGTTTATGCATGATTTTAGCTATGAATCTATGATTTATCATGAGACTCGATAATGGATTTCAAGGTATCTTACATGAGGGTTTTACTATGTGTTGGTGGGTTGTTTACATTGAGTTTTCTCATATTACTTCATTCTCGAATTGCATGATTTTGAACTAGCATTACACACCCATCAAGTATTTGATAAAATATCTTGATAAGGATTCTTGAGTTATTGATGATCTATTGCATGGTTTACAAGTCAAGTGACATAATGATGATTAAGGGATTGTATGTGTTCATTGAATTTATGGAAATTATCTATAATGTTGCAAATGGACTACACCTTGTCGGGGGGTGCCATGCCCGTACTACTATGTTGAGGGATAGATACCTTGACAACCTTGTGGGGGTGTCATACCCATACTACCATGTTGAGGGGTGGATACTTTGACCACATTGTCGGGGGCGCCATGCCCGTACTACCATGTTGAGGGGTAGATACCTCAAGCACCACATTGAGGGGGTAACGTGCCATGGATTCCAAGTAATAGCTGTTTGGTCTATGATTATGGTCTCTTCCCACAATGTATGTTTAGTGATGTTGTTGGAATAATCGATGTACTTATGCTTTGAGCTTGACTTTTTTATGTTATATAAATATCAAAACTTCCTTTAGTCTCATTTCCCTTACTTATATCTCTTGTTGTTGTTTATTTTACTTCTGTGACCAAGGATCTGCTTATGAAATGCTAAGAGGCTTGTTTGGGGTCCTTTCGGTTTCACATCGTCGTGTCAAGTCTAGGCCCTATGCTTGGGTCATGATATTAACCCTCTTCGTTTTACATATTTTCTGATGGTGGCCAACAATAGAACCTACCTAGTGTCACTAACTAGACCAAGGTATTAATAAATAGGAAATGAGATTAATTAACAGGATCCGATTGATGCATTCTTGTTTAATCAATCGAACTGGTCCAAGGGGAGGTTGTACGGGGACTAATAGGTAAGGGTTAATAATGCACACAGCGGAGATGGTCCAAGTCACATAGTGAAATTCACCTCCTTCATGGACCAAAGGGTTTGGTGAACTTAATTTCACGTCCTACATGCTACACAAAAGAAAAGAATTAGGTTATCCAGTGATACTAAGTTAGGGAATCATGGGGAACACAAAACCCTAATTTCTCTCCATATTGGTTAAACAATTGAGTTAGTTAGGTTTACTTTTCTTCTTGTTATTTCAAAACCCCCCATTTGGGGAGATACATTGGTTAATCACAGATGTGCTGCCAAAATACAGCACTTGTGATGGTTAAACCTTGGAATTTTGTGTGTTCTCAATGCGATGTTAGTTGGTTTTATGTGTTTTTGTGTTTATATTTGCAGGATTACAGGTTGGCCTTGATTTGGGGGAAAATTGCAGAAGTTGCTAAGTTTTTGTTGTTATACGAGACCCCTTTACGGATCATAGACCATTCTACGGGCCGTAGGATGGTTTCGTGAAGAATTCCAGTGAGGGGCTATTTTCTGAAGTTTATTCTATGAACATGCAGATAAGCCATAGAGAGTATTACGAGTACAAGAAGATGGTTCGTGCCTTGAGGATCAGAGACTTGGATTTTCAGGAATTTCATCATACGAAACCCCCTTTACGAGTCATAAACCACTTTATGAGTCGTTGAGCAGCATCACAGTATAGAAGTCCAAATTTCTAGCAGTTGAGTCTGAGACCTTGATTACAGGTCATGGAATGCAACACAACCAATAAAACACCATTCATATGGCATGCCGACCAGTTCTCCTATTTGTTTAGGATTTAAATTTAGTTATTATAAATAGGTTTTTTAGGTTATTTTTCAGTATCTTTCACCTACTACTCAAAGAACTCAATAATTTAGAGAGAGAAAATTATAAGATCATATTGGAGAGTCTTTGAGAATAATTGTTTTTCAATTTCATCTTAAAGCATGTGGTTCTTATTGAAGTTGGGTTGCTTTTTCTTAATTCTATTGTGTGAGTGTTCAATTATATCTTCTTAATTCATAATTCTCTTATCTACGCATAGCATGAGTAGCTAAATACACAAATAGGGTTGTGAAAACCATGAAGAACTAATAAAGTAAAACTAGATTATTTATGATTCTTGGAAGGTGTATATGCATGTATTAATTAACTTTCTTCATTTTGCATGTTTTCTAGTGGTGGCTAACATTAGAACCCTCCTAGTGTTACTGACTAAACTAAGGTAGTAATGAATAGGAAAAGCGATTAATCAATAGGATTCAATTGATATGTTCTCATCTAATCAACCAAACTGGGCCAAGGGGAGGTTGTACTGGGACTAATAGGTAAGGGTTAGTAATGCATACTATGGAGATGGTCCAAATCATACAGTGAAATTCACCTCTCACCTTTTACCAAAGGGCTTGGTGATTATAAATTACTGTCCTGCAAGCTATACACTAGAAAAGAATTAGGTTATCCGGTGGTACTGAGTTGGGGAATCATGGGGAACACATACCCTAGTTTCTCTCTGTATTGACTTCTCTCTTGTGATAGTTAGTTTAGTTGTATTTTTCATTGATTATTGCAAACCTCCCCCCTTGGAGAAATAAGCTGGTCAACTATTTAGATTGCATATTGGTGCATTCTCCTGAGTCTACGTATTCCCTATGGGTTCGAACCTAATATTTGTTAGGTTCTATTTCTTGACAGTGATCATTTTTCCTCTAAACAAAGAGGTGTAACTTTGACAACATCATGATTTTAGTACCATCACCGGGGAATACGGCTAGACTTAGTGAATTCATTAGTAATTCGAGTGTTAATTCTTAGTTCCCTTGTTTTACTTTTGTTTGTTATTTTTGTTTCTTTTCAATGTCTAAGTGTACTGTATTTCCAAAACTTAGGGTCAATGCAATCCTTCAACTTCGTTTGACCCAGAGATCCACAGATCTTTTAGAAGAATGGCCCAAGATAATGCAAACAACGAGGCCAATGCATCTTTAAAGAGGAATAACAACGGGGATGCTGAAAATAAGAACCCACCTCCTCTGGAGGACATTGCACTATAGCATCATGATTTCAATGCCAATGCTTACTAATAGAATCAGTACAGGCTGAATCCTATGACTATGGAGGTGACTGGAGCTATTATGTTGCCACCACTACCGGCAGACAGAAAGTTCACAGTCTCGCGAGGTTAATTCGGATGCTACAGAACCACGGGCTATTTGTACTATCAGAGGATCCTCATACCCATCTACATAATATGGCATTTGTCTACGAGAGTGTGATGGGAACATAGAATCTATCTTTGGATGTTGTGGGACTTCGTGTCTTCCTAATGTCTCTTATGGGCAATGCAACATTATGGCTATTTGAGCTCCCCCGGAGTTTAATCACTAGTTCGAAAGATTTGCAAAAGGCCTTTTTGGAGAGGTACTTTCCTAGATCGAAGAAGCTCAAGTTGAAGGACCAAATCGATAACTTTGAGAAACTTATTGGTGATTCAATGAGTACTACTTGGGAGCGGTTCATCAAATGTCTGAGGAGCATCCCTGACCACAAGATAGTTGATGATGCTTTGGTAGAGATCTTCTACCGTGCCCTTGATTAGAACAGTCAGGCTTACGCTTACACTATCATGGGGGTATTTACTAGATCAGTCATTTGTAAGGATTGCAAAGCTAATGGAGAGAGTGGTCAAGAATAATGATGCGTGGAGGCAACAAGATAGAGAATCCACTAAAAGTTCATGTGTTGTCATTGTGGGTCCAGAACAAGCTAGAATAAATGAAGAAATCATGCAGTAGCTGGCTTGGATTCGCATAGGTATGGAGGTGATGATGAAGCAAAACCAAGAGAGAGTGAATGCGGTGGTTCATCAACCTCCATGTGCACCCATGTATGAGGAGCCATACTATGATAAGGATGCATGCTTTGTTGGTGATCAGATAGGGGGTTTCTGGACCAACGCCCAAGGGTACAATCAGGACTATTGAAGCCAATGTCAAGGAAATCAAGGTCAGAACTTTAATAGAGATGAAGCTTATAGGGACAACCGCGAAGGTTACTATGATAGAAACAGGGATCCAGTGAGAGATGCAGATTAGGGTCACAGAGAAGGCTTCTAAAATGGTCCATATGTGCCACCACACACCGCGATAAGGTGCAAGCAGTTCCAGAATTGAAGAGATAAATGATCGCCTGTTAAAGAAAGCTTAGACACAGGATGAGACTCTAAGGGGCATGAAATCAGAGATTTCAAGTATAAATTAGAAAATAGAGTCTCACTTTGTGGCTATCAAACAACTGGAACAACAGTTTGGTCCAATTTCAACTCAACTTAATCAGTGCCAGAGGGGTACACTACCTAGTAATATAGTTTAGAATCCTAAAATTGAAGGGAAGTGTGTGGCGGTCACCACTTGGGGTGAAAGAGTACCATTGATCCCCCCCTCCATGCTGGTTGATGAGGAAGATATTTGAGAGGAGGCAGTTGCAGCCAAGGATATGGATGAAGGAGATTATTATGGCAAGGATGGGATGAGTGAAGTTGTTAACGTGCCACAAAAGTTGAAGCCCATTCTTAGGCCTCCTCTTCTCTTCCTTTAAAGAATCAAAAAGAGAGAGGAGGAAGGTAAATTCAAGCACTTTCTCTCCATGTTGAAGCAACTTTCCATCAACATCCCTCTCATTGAGGCATTGGAGAAGATGTTAGGGTATGTAAGTACATGAAGGACTTGGTCACTAAAACGTACACTGTAGGTCAAGAGCTCTCCCAAGATCTTCAACATTGCAGTGCTATTGCTATGAGGTCCTTGGTTCAGAAGTGAGAAGATCTGGGTGATTTCACCATACATTGCACCATTAGATATGTGGAGTTCGCAAGGGCACTATGTGATCTAGGTGCCAACATTAATTTGATGCCCCTTGCCGTCTACAAAAATCTTGGAGTGGGAGTCCATACTCTGACTAGTAGTGGTTGTTAATGGAGGATTTCACGGTGAAGAAGCTTGTGGGGATACCATATGACGTGCTGGTAAAAGTTGAGAAGTTCATATTCCCCCCCAGATGTTGTGATAATAGATTGTGAAGTTGACTTCGACGTCCCAATCATCTTGAGAAGATAGTTCTTAGCCACTGGGAGCCCTAATGGATATGAAAACCGATCAACTCAGGTTTAGATTGAATGATAAAGAAGTCATTCTTAATATCTATCAATCCATGAAACATCCAGATGATTTGAAAAGTGAAGTCTGGGCAATTGGTGAAGTCTGAGTATCTAATTTATCTGAGTCGTGACGCGATAATAAATCAGGCGTTTCTTGGGAGGCAACCCAAGGAACCTTGGTTCTTAGGACCCAGTTATACTTTTTGACCCCTCATGTTTGATTTTGTTTTAATTTTGTGCATTGGGGACAAAACACATCTTTTTTGATGGGGTGTGGATAGTTATTGGTCCTAGTGAAGTCTGAGTAGCTTGGGTCCCTAACTACCCCAATTTTTGATCCCAAGTTTTCTTGTTTATGTTCTTTTCCCTGCGGATATTTATTTTCTATTGAACTGACATGTTTAGGATGTTTAGATAGTATTTGTAGCATATAGTACCAATACTTAAGGAATATAGCATGTTTTTTTGTTTTGTTTGAAAAATGATATCCACTAAAAATTTTGATTACTAGTTAAATAGCAACCATGCATGTTTAGGTGTGTGATAGTGTTTGTTCCGATAAATAAATGTACATTGAGATAAAAAGCATGATTTGAGAGTCTTTTGTTGAGAATGTATGCAGTGTCATGTGAGTGTGAGATTAATTTGCCAGATTCGTGTGTTTTATGCTAATTCAGAACTTGCGCTGTTACTCTAAGTTAGATTGTAGATTAATTGGTTTAGGAAAGGATCTTAGGCCATTGTCCTGATTAATCCACTTAGCCTAAAATGACCAACCAAATTGATGACATAATCCCTTGTTCCAAATGTTTGAACCTAACATATATCTATTCTTTGAAGACACCTAATTAACCTAGCATTGTTAGTTGCAAAATTTTGAAATTGGCCCTGGTCTTTTGTTGAACATTGTTCACCTTGCCTGAGGCAAAATGCCTAAGTTATGGGTGGCTACCAAAAGTGACCCTGGTTTAGAAGATAGATATTGTGCACATCAATACTAGCGAAAAGCCTAAGTTAAGGGTGATTGTGTAAGGGTGAAACACAAAAATAAGGAGGTGAGTTAGGAATATGGATAAAAAGAAAAAAAATCATGTACTGGATAAAGAAAAATGAGTTATTCCTTAGTTGCAAGCTAAAAGAAAATGTCGTGTAATAACAAGGCAAAAAGCTAAAATATTAAAAGAAAGCACCCAGAAAATCTTGAAAGAGGAAAAAGGGTGAATAAGGTGAAAACAACAAAGTTGGTAGGGCAAAAGTATAGAAAAACACAGTGTCAAGGAGGGCCTTTAGTCACTATTTTCCCATAATATAATACCAAAGCCCCTAAGCCTACGTTACAAGCCTTAAAAGTCCTAAAGTGATCCTAGTCCAGTAGTTGAAGATCTGAGTCATGAGTATAGGGGCAAGCCTATGGTATTAGACATAATGCATGAATACCTTTTCTGAGAGCGAGTGATCTTGCATAAGTCCCAAGGTTAAACATTAAAACATCATTGAGTGTCGAATAGGGGACTTCTTTCAGTGAGGGATTGCATTGTTAGCACTTGACTTGTTCAGTGATTATGGATTGTTAATGATACCTTGCTTTTCATAGTTGTGTTGTCACACTACTAGTTTGTATTGGCTTTCTAAATAGTTGTCTAATCCTGCTTTGAAAAGTTGGCGTGTATCTGAATCTGATATTTATGTGATGTATACCATTAGGTTGAGGTGTGTGTATTACTGTATTATCTATATAGACTGAGTTCGTCGCTTGAGGACAAACAACAATTTTAAGTTGAGGGTGTTGATGTGCTGCCAAAATATAGCACTTTTGATGCTTAGAACTTCGAATTTTGTGTGTTCTCAATGTGATGTTAGTTGGTTTTATGTGTTTTTGTGTTTATATTAGTGGGATTATAGATTGGCCTTGATTTTGGGGAAAATTGCAGAAGTTGCTATGTTTTCACTGTTATATGAGACCCCTTACGGGTCATAGACCATTCTACGGGCCGTAGGGTTGTTTTATGAAGGATTCCAGTGAGGAGCCATTTTCTGAAGTTTATTCTACGAATATCCAGATGAGCCATAGAGAGTTTTACGAGTTATAGAAGATGGTTCACGCCCTAAGGATCAGAGACTTGGACTTTCAGGAATTTCATTAGACGAAACCCCCTTTAAGGGTCGTAAACCACTTTACAAGTCGTAGAGGGGTGTTTTAGAGTCGAAGTCCAAATTTCCAATAGCTGAGTACGAGATCCCGATTACGGGCCCTGGAATGCAACACGACCCATAAAATACTTTTGGTATGGCCTGCTGACTAGTTCTCCTATTTTATTTAGAATTTGAATTTTAATTATTATAAATTGGTTTTTAAGGTTATTTTTCAGTAGATTTCACCTAGTACTCATAGAACTCCACATTTTAGGGAGAGAAAATTGTAAGATCATATTGGAGAGCCTTTGAGAACACTTGCACTCAATTTCATCTTGAAGCTTGTGATTCTTATTGAAGTTGGGTTGCTTGTTCTTAATTTTATTGTGAAAGTATTCACTTATGTCTTCTCAATTCATAATTCTTGCATCTACACATAGCATGAGTAGCTAAATTAACAACTACAGTTATGGGAACCATAAAGAACTAACAATGTAAAATCGAATAATTCATTATTCTTGGAAGGTGTATATGTGTGTATTAATTATCTCTCTTCATTTTGTATGTTTTCTAGTGGTGGAAAACATTAGAACCTGCCTATGTTACTGACTGAACCAAGATAGTGATGAATAGGAAAAGAGATTAATTAATAAGATTCGATTGATGTGTTCTCATTTAATCAACCAAACTGGGCCAGGGGAAGGTTATACTAGGACTAATGGGTAAGCGTTAGTAATGCACACTATAGAGATGGACCAAGTTTCATAGTGAAATTCACCTCTCACCTTTGACCAAAGTGCTTGGTGAACATAACTTATCGTCCTATATGCTATACACTAAAAATGAATTACGTTATCCAGTAATACTGAGTTGGGGAATCAGGGGCAACACAATACCCTAGTTTCTCTCCATATTGACTTCTCTCTTGTGATAGTTTAATTGTATTTTTTATTGATTATTGCAAACCCGTTCCCCCCTCCCCCAGGAAATAAGTTGGTTAACTATTCAGATTGTAAATTGGTGAATTCTCTTAAGTCTATGCATTCCCTATGGCTTCGACCTTAACCTTTGTTAGGTTCTTTTTCTTGACAGCGATCGCTTTATACTCTAAAAAAAGAGGTATAACTTGGGGACATCAATCACTCAAATTGCATTAAATGAAATCTTCTAAGCTTGCATATTCTCTATGGACTTGACCCTACCCTTGGTTAGGTACTATTACTTGATAATGACAACTTTATCCTCGAAAAAGAGGTATAACTTGGGTGACATCAAGATTTTCGCATTGTTGTTGGATAATACGGTTAGACTTAGTTAATTCAAGTGATTTGGATATTAATCATTGTATCACGCCCCAAGTCCTGTTAGGGCGGACTGGCACCCGTTGCCGATAAGGCCTGGGAGAACCAACCTATATCTATGTGCATTCTATATATATTATATGGATTTCTACATTCAACATACCATGAAAAAAATAAACAGTGATTACAAGCCAAAAGAAAATGAATATTACTTTGTCGTTAGGGCCACGGTGTCTAAAGTACGAGACATGACCACACTCTAATTAACATAGTCTACAAAACCTCTGGATAAGAGAAAGTACCTCATAAGGGTCGGGATAGGCCCTGCCTCGACTAACTGTACAATACAAATATATAAACTCTAGACATGCAAAGCTCTGAAGCAACTGGAGCTTGGTAGCAGCAGCTGGATATCCTGTACTCCTACTGGGGAGATCTACTAGCACTTGTACCTACAGCATGAAATGAAGGTCCCTAATAAGGGATGTCAGCACGAGATAATGTACTGAATATGTAAGGCAGGATATACTGTATAAGAAGTAACAACTCATATAAAACTATGCACTGGTATAGGATAAGAGACCACTTTTAAGATATACTTTGGAATCATGTACTTTATGTTCTTCATATTACTTTACCTTTACTGTATAATCTATGAACAGATGTAACACAAATGACCAACTGATCAGTAGTAAAACTATATTGGGATCGTCCCTGGCTAGGTTCTTCATTAACCCCTGGGCTACCACCCATGATAGGATCGTCCCTGGATAGGTGATTCTTCCACCCCTCGGGCTACCACCCATCAATAAACAATGTATCGGGATTGACCCTAGCTAGGTTCTTCCTTAAACCCTCGGGCTACCACTCGTGATAGGATCGTCCCTGACTAGGTGATTTTTCTACCCCTCGGGCTACCACCCATCAATAAATAATATACTTTATCTTTCAATTACCTTTGAGATGGTTCTTTTGGTGGTCACAATATTGGAGTTGTAGGACTGTAGATGTAACATGTTACATGTAGATAATCATACAAGACAATATGACAATGAAAACAGTATGTTACATAAATAATGAAATGCATATGAGATGAAATAACTCGTAAACTTTATTTGACAAGAAGAACCCATGTAACTTGGTATTCATGTATGTATACAGATTCGAAGGTGACTATGTATGGAAGAATATGAACATGTGCAAGAGTGTAGACACAGTTAATAGTTGTGTCGGAGTTGGTAAGTACCTTTATGTGCCAAGGAAGGATCTATGTTTCATGCCAAACAATACGAAATTAGGTAGCCTTACATACCTCGTTGTATTACCTTGTTACTACCTTGGGATAACCTTCCCTTCCTCCAAATATTTTCTACAGTATAGAAGGTGATAAAACTAGTATTAGCAGCTAATAGATACACCTTGGCAGCCTAGTCAAATAAGAAAACAACACACGGGCAGCAAGCGGGTGTTTATAAACCCGAGTGCATTCTTTCAACCTTTCCCTCCCCCCTAATTATATTTTTATAATACAAATTCACATGTAAACATCATATACAGCCTATTTTATTGTCATAATAGTCTCACAATAGCCCACAAAGCACAACACATAACAATTCTACACAATCTACAAATGGACAGCATAACGTTACCTCCATTCGCTACATTTCAACGTCGAAAATTCCAAACCTGTTCCAACTCTAACCAAACTGTTCCAACAACATTTACACATATAAATAGTCCTAAAACAGTCTTAGAACAACACACAAGAAGTCATGAAGGACGTGAGCCAACAGCCTTCCGTCCAACAGCCCACAAGTTCTAGTCAATATTACACTTAAGATAACACAATAAAACTCATCTGTTAAATGATACCAAAATCAGGGCAGCAACCTTAGGGTAACATTTATAACTCAAACCATGTAAATAACATAAACTTCTCTTCATAATATATCCCACGAACCATAGATAAGTCACCAAAACAAAAGGCAAGTGTGTAGTAACTTTCAAAATACATGTTGTCTCAAATTTCTAGCACAAACATACTAGCATATACTTCTTGTTTTTATAAGAAAACCATAATAACCACATGTGTAAGCTTACTTACCACCACCCTAAAGGTATAGGGATTCTCTAAGAACCCTAGAAGTTCTTTTTAGCTGCTTTACAAAGTCAAGAGATGTTGAGAGAAAACTTGGAGACAATCTTTTTTTTTTGTTGTTGGTCAAGTTAACAATGACTTGTGGGAGCTATTTTGAGCCCTTCATAAAGGGGTATTTGGATGACTTACTACTTTAACCTTACATTATCAAGCTAGTGATGCAGCTCCTTTCCCCTTTCACTTGGTCCTAAATGGGTCTCCAAGTTGATGGGCTTGGGCTGCCTATTTTTCCAATTTCTCTTACTTAGTTTTGGGCCCAAATAGATAAGTGGGTTGTGGTGTCTTTGGGCCCATTTTAATATCCTTCTTGGGCTAAAAATATAGTACATGGGTGATGCTAAAACATGGGCCAAATTTACACCCTTAACACGGACTTTATTCATAATCGGACGTGGACAATTCGGCGTCGAGACTCGTCTCCGTTTAACTAGCAAATTTAAGCTAAGCAAGTAGGTGACTCACCTGCTAGCTTCTTAAGTCCTACAAGAACCTCAATTCTCTTACTTCATTTAAGGTCGTGATCTACTCAATTTGACACAAAACATGTATACACTCGACCCACTTAAGCATTAGACACACATATCCCCCTATAACACGAGATTTGAGCACTTTTGAAAACGGGTGCTAATTTGACTAAATCATATCATGTTTCATTTTTATAGTACTAGTATTGTAAGGTGTGGGGTGTTACATCCTCCCCCCTTAGTTACATTTGTCCTCGAATGTTAGCACGATTGGATAGCTTAACCAAGTTTAAACCTTTACTTACACAAACATTTGACAACACATTTAGTATTCAATCACATGTACCTATTAGTATCCCAAATCTACATGTGGTACTTCCTCTTCAGCTTCAAATAAGTAAGGGTATTTTGATTTCATCGTGTCCTCGGCCTCCAATGTTATTTCTTTTGCTTGCTGGTTTCTCCAGAGTACTTTTACTGAAGCAATTTCTTTATACCTTAGCTTCTTAACTTGATGATCTAGAATGGAAAAAGGTACCTCTTCATAGGTGAGATCTTTTGTAACCTGCACAACCACAATAGGAGTGATACAAGATGGATCACCGATGCATTTTCGAAGTATTGAGACATCAAAAACTGGATAAAATATTGAAACCTCTTGGGGTAGCTCTAGTTCATATGCAATCTGCCCGAACCTGTTAATAATTTGATATGGTCCTATGTAACATGGGGTCGGTTTTCCTTTCTTACCAAATCTCATAACCCCTTTCATTAGAGACACCTTTAAAAATACCCAATCTCCTACTGAGAATTCCAGTCCTCTCCTCCTAGCATCCGCATAGGATTTGTGACGACTTTGGGATGTTTCTAGTCACTATTGTATCACCTTAACTTTTTTCATGGCTTGTTATACTAGATCTGGTCCAAGCAAGGTGGTTTCACCCGCTTCAAACCATCCAATTGGTGACCTACATTTTCTCCCATACAAAGCTTCATAAGGTGCCATCTTGATACTCGTATGGTAGCTGTTATTATAGGCAAATTTAATAAGTGGCAAATGGTCCACCCAACTACCTTTAAAGTCTAATGCACAAGCTCGCAACATATCCTCAAGTATCTAAATGGTGCGTTCTGCTTGACCATCTGTTTGGGGTGGAAAGCTGTACTCAAATTCACTTGTGTCCCTAAACTCCTTTAGAAGGACTTCCAAAACTTTGTAGTGAATTGAGCTTCTCGGTCAGATATAATGGAGATTGGGACTCCGTGTAGCTTGACTATCTCTTTTAGGTATAGCTTAGCACATTCTTCAACTGTATAATTACTCCTGACTGGTAACAAGTGTGCTGACTTTGTAAGTCTTTCAACTATCACCCATATGGAGTCAAACTTCTGAGATGACTGAGGCAAGCCAGTAACAAAATCTATAATGATCATATCCCACTTCCAGGTTGAAAGCTCTAGACACTGCATATAACCTCCTGGCTTTTGGTGTTCCACTTTCACATGTTGGCAATTTGGACATTGAGCTACAAATTCTGCAAGGTCCTTTTTCATGCCTCCCCACCAAAACATTCCCTTCAGATTATGGTACATCTTAGTTGATCCTGGATGGATAGAATATCGGGAATCACGGGTTTCTTCCATTATCCTCTTTCTTAATCCATTAATATCAGACACACATAATCTATTTTTGCAGTAAAATATTCCATTTTGTGTAAGGTCAAAGCCCTTAATCGTACCCTGATTCATCTTTTCCTTAAGTTGTCATAGAATAGGATCCTCGAACTATTTTCTTTCACTTCCATTACCAATGAAGGCTCCGCAGCATTCTGTCAAATAACTCCTTCCTTGGGATTTTCAAGAAGGTGAACTCCCAAATTGGCTAACTGACATAGATCCTTAGCCATTTCTTGACTTATCACAGCTGGATCACCAATATTCATGATTGCATTACGACTCAGAGCATCGGCTACCACATTTGCCTTCCCCGGATGTTGTAATATATCAATGTCGTAACCCTTTATTAGCTCTAGCCATCTCCGTTGTCTTAAGTTTAGGTATTTCTGCTTAAAGATGTATTGCAGGATCTTATGATCAGTATATATGTCAACATGAACCCCATACAAATAATGGCGCCATATTTTCAAAACAAACACAACTGCTGCTAGCTCAAGATCATATGTTGGATAATTTTTCTCATGTGTTCGTAGTTTCCTAGACCCCACCATGCTGTGTCAATACACACCCTAAGCCAATTCTCGAAGCATCACAATACACTGCATACCCCTCAGTGCCTTCTGGAAGTACTAGTACAGCTGCAGAAGTTAGCCTATTTTTCAGCTCCTGGAAGCTCTTTTCATATGCATCATTCCATTGGAACTTGGTTGCCTTATGTTTCAACTTTGTTAGAGGTGCAGAAATAGAAGAAAAACCTTCAACAAACCTCCTGTAATAGCCTGCCAAGCCTAGGAAGCTCCAAACATCCGTGGGTGTTGTCGATCTTGTCCAATCTTTCACATCCTCTATCTTTTGTGAATCAACCCTTATTCCCTCATCAGACACAATACGACCCAAGAATGCCACTGATTTAGCCAAAATTCACATTTAGAAAACTTGACATACAACTATCGATCACAAAGAATCTGTAACACCTGTCGCAAGTGATTTGCGTGATCCTATTCTGATATTGAATATACCAAAATGTCATCTATAAACACTATCACAAACACATTCAAGAATGGCATAAATACCCTGTTCATCAGATCCATAAAAATAGTTGATGCATTCGTTAGCCCAAATGACATAACAAGAAATTCAAAGTGACCATAGCATGTTCTGAAAGTTGTCTTGGGTATATCATGCTCCTTCACCCTCACTTGGTGATAACCCAATCTCAAATCAATTTTTGAAAAGCATCTGGCACCCTGCAACTAATCAAATAAATCATCAATCCTGGGGAGAGAATATTTATTCTTAATTTTCACCCTATTCAATTGTCGATAGGCAATACACATTCTCAAGATGCCATCATTTTTGCGTACAAATAACACTGGCGCACCCCGGGGGGGACACACTAGGTTTTATGAAACCCTTATCTAATAAGTCTTTTATTTGCTCTTTTAATTCACACAATTATGATGGGGCCATTCTATATGGAGGGATGGAAATAGGTTGAGTGACTGGAAGTAAGTCAATACCAAAATCTATTTCTCGTTCCGGAGGTAAGCCTGGGAGTTCTTCAGGAAACATATTGACAAATTCATTCACTATTGGAACTAACTGAAAAGTTGGCGATTCACCCTTCATATCCCTTACTCTAACTAAATGACATATATACCCCTTAGATATCATCTTCCTAGCCTGAAAATAAGAGATAAACTTCCCCTTTGGTACCCCAAAATTGCCTTCCCATTCAAGAACTGCCTTATTTGGAAAGTGAAAGTACACTCTCTTAGTTCGGTAATCCACGGTGGCATAACAAGAAGCTAACCAATCCATATCCATTATAACATCGAATTCCACCATTTCTAGCTCAATTAGGTTAGCCAATGTGTTAAGGTCACAAACAGTTACTACATAGTTATAATAAACCCTTCTAGCCATAATAGATTCACTGGTTGGTGAAGACACTTCAAATGGTTTACTCAGTAATTTGGATGTTCTCGTAAGCTTCCCAACAACTAGTGGAGTGAGGTATGATAGTGTAGAACCAGGGTCAATTAATGCACATACATTATGTGAAAAGATGGACAATGTACTTATGACCACATCAGGTGAAGCTTCCAAATTTTGCCGACTCCCTAGAGCATAAGTACGATTCTGGACATCGCTTGAGCTAGCTGCTCCTCTAACACCTCTACCACAACCCATAGGTGCCTGTTGACCCCTATCTACTTTAGGAACTGAGGATGATAATGCAACAGCTGACCTAGTAGGTTGTGCTATACCACCCATGCGCCTCCTCGGGCAATCTCTTATCATGTGCCCTGGTGCACCACACCAATAGCAAATGTCTATCCCAACACTACATATACCCGGATGACTCCTTCAACACTATTTACAAGGCTGCCTAGGAGTCATTGGTTGGCCTGCCGAATATCCTGTTGTTTGTATACCTTGTCCCTCGCCTCGTTGACCAAACTGATTACTTCGGGACCCTTGAAATTATGGTGTAGCACTGGCAGCAGAGTAGGAAGATGATCGCCTAGGCAGTCTATTAGAAAAGCGAGGCCTAAGCTCCTCTTTGGTTGGTGTGAACTGCACTATAGATCTGGCTCTATTGGCCTGCCCCCTTTCCAACTCTTATGTCCTTCTTCTCTACCTCTGATCCTCTAATTTTTGTGCAAAAGCCTGCATTCCTGCTACATCCATATCTTTGTTCAAGGAAGCAATGGTGCAGGTTATGACCAGATACGTATCTAATCTATCTACATAGTAATAACTGCATTAGGAGCATACCTTGCCAGGGAATCAAATTGGAGGCTATACTCCCTCACACTCACATTCCCTTGGTGAGGATTCAGGAACTGATCTGTACGGGCCTCTCGGAACTCTAATGGCAAATAACGGTCAAGAAATGCCTCTTTGAATTCTTTTCAGGTAGTTGGAGGTGCATCTATGCCCTTAGATTGCTTCCAAGCTTCATACCACAATATAGCCACACCTTTCAACCTATATGTCGCTAACTCGACAGCTTCTGTACCACTCATATGCATAACATCTAAAGTGCACTGAATCTGATCAATAAAGTCTTGGGGATCTTCATTAGGATCAGAACCAGTGAAGGATGGAGGGTCCAAATAAAGAAAATCATGTATCCTTGTGCCAGTTGCCCTATTCGTGCCACATGTACCCATAACGGAACCTTCCTGCCTTTGGCCTTGGCCAGCAACTATACGAGTCAATAGTTAGACTACATTTCTCAGATCCTGCATAGTAGCATCAATAGGTGATTCTGGGGAAATTTAACTACTCTCAGGTTCATCAGGAACTAGAGGAGTTGGAGATGTCTATGACAAAGACTCCTCTCAAACCTCATCTCGTTGTCTCACCTGGCTGGGTATATCAACCACCACTTCTACTCTCTTCCCTTTACCTTTGTTCTGCCTTGTTTCTAGCATACTTGCTATACAAAACAATTTAGGAATTAGACATAATACACCTATTACACTTGACTTTATAGCATGATCTAAAGAATGGAAAGAAAGTAACAACTCCTAA
>JAABOM020090881.1:0-128982 GCA_011800125.2 Solanum clarkiae | reverse complement strand
CGACTCCAACTAATTTCTCATGAGAACTTCATTTGATACTAATATCATTCACCAAAACTTTACTTAAGTTAGAATGATACGACGTCCATAACACATTTCCGAATTAAGTAACTATTCGAAATTCCAAGAAATACGGGGTCTAACAGAAAGTTTGTGGGCGACCTAGTTCTTTTTGTGCTAAGAGATATGCCCCTTCAAAGTTGACCCTCCTAAATCGCATTTTTGCAATTTTCAGATTTTGATACGGTTGCTTTAAAATTCGGGTTAGACCCATTTCCCACTCAATTTGACCCCCTAAAGAAGAATATGAAGTCGAATTTTTGAAAATAACGAACGAATTTTTAGATATATGAAAATTACGATTCCAGAAACTTTCGAGGCACATTTTCGGCACTTTTTGGGATCGTTTCAAGTAGCTCATTGTAATACCTCCCAAAGCGATTCGGAATACCCATGTACTTGATTCCTTGCGTAACAAATTTTCATATGTCTTTTGAAAAATTCGAGTTTGTATTCTTTTCCAAGAGACAACATTGTGTAGAAAGCGGATCTCCTTCGATTTTTAGTTTAACCATGTCGAAAAATAATTGTTTTTGCATGTTTTTACACTCTCCAAAAGCATCCATGACATGGAGAGTGTTTATTTTAGTGTAAAAGTGATCTAGACTTATTCCAAGGTCAATTGGAGAAAAATGAACTTTGCACAAAGATGACCTTAGCGGGAGTAAGTCCATATCACCCACTTGTTCTACCCATGTGCAAATTTTTCTAAAACTTTTCAGATTTAAGTGAGGGCAATTGGGACATATCCCTCAACCCTTATATACGAGAATAGTAAAATATTTCACCACTAGTAAATGTACTCGCGCCTCGCGCGATTTTATTAAAAGAATTTATAAACCTATTAAAATAATTATATATCTAATAATGAATTCACATATTCCATCTTCTTTATTTGAAAAACTTAACTTATAAATAACAAATATATGGTTTATATATATCATTTGCACACTCCTGTGCATTTATTAATTATGAGGTTTTTTGAAGTGTTATCTTGCTGCATAAAGGATGTTTTTACGATACGTACATTTACTTTAGTAATGTAGTATTATAGTTAGATTGGAAGCTATCACTTAATACTTTGTATAATATACTTAAAAGAAATTGTAATAAAATTCAAAAACTAATTCTGTTAAAACCTATAAATAATCAAAAAATTATTATATGATATTTGATTATCTATTTCTCTTACTGAAATACTATAAATATTTGTTGACCAAATAAATTGGAAATAAAAAAAAGGAACAATATCATATTAATTCAAATACTAAATGAAAAAAACAATTTGATACTAATCTACGATGTAGTGTTCTTTTCCTGCATCCTTTTAAAAAAAAAATTATACCAAAAGCATCGAAATATTTCATCAATTTCTGACGTCGTTGTTTTTTTTGCTCATTTTTAGCTTTCAACTCCGTCCAATATTTATTGTGCCAACATGACCTTTAAATGGCTTTTCTGAGAGCCCAGATAAGTTTATTGCTTTTGACTTACAAGTTAAAAGTCACAAGTTAAGATTAGTGTTTGATTTTTGATTTATTTTTGTCTTAAAATTACTCTATCAATTCATCTTCACTTGTCCATCATACTAAAATAATATTCAACAATACTTGTCCACTTAATAAAATTAATAGTGAATTTTACACTTAATTAGTTCCTAATTTATCGTTATAATTAATCATAGTCATTTTCAATTATATTTTTTTAATACGTTATATTTTATTTTATCAAAAGTATGATTTGCTAAAATTCCCTCTATCATATACTAGTTCTTAATTCCTGTGCCAAATCAACAAATCAATAGTGGACAATTATTTATTAACGAAGGGAGCAAGTGCTTATACAAACTTTGTTAATTTATCCAAACACTTTTAAAAGTGATTAAAAACTATTTTGGCTGATCTCATTCTCCTCGTTCTCCTAATGGGTTTTCTATGATCTGTTGACTCGACGAAATCAGTTTTAAAAATTAATTCAATGATACAATAAACAACTTTTTCTAATGTTACAATTCGAAAGAAAAGCCTGGAGAGGAGGAAGTCTATCTTTCATAAACAACTTTTTCTATGTTGACCATAAAATTAAGATGAAAAACCAACTAAAAAGAAGCACAGGCCTCAACATATTGATGAAGTTGGAATATTGAAACTTTTGCCATTTTGCAGGAAAAGAAAAAATCGGATAATGAAAATGATGCATTCCTGTAAGAACTCACCAGTTAACTTCAATTTCCATAATTGTATCCTTAACGATGCGCTCCAGTGCTTGAAAAGTAGGTTTGCGAGATTTACATGGACATTAAAATGAAGGAGTTTTGTAGGGTGGTTTGTTGTTTTCCATCCGTTGCATTGTAAAAGTTACATATTTCTTTTCTATGGCTGATAAAACAGAAAGATGCGCAGGTCATTCATAAAGAAGAAGAGAAAAAGATTTCTCTCATGAAGATGACCAAGAATGTTATAAATACTTGCTCATCTTCATAAAGATGCTCAAGTTGCTCCTGCACTAAATCACACTATTCTTGTGATTCCAGGTCATTCTAATCACTTTCACTTCTTTTAATTGAAACTCCTGCCCAACATTAAAGGAGTGCACAAGGTTTATATCTGACTAACGCCTACACGACTGTGAAGGAGAAAGGGAGAGGTGATTGGCCAGTTAATAAGTGTGACTAAAAGTATAAAGTCAGAGTCTGCAAACCTGTTCGTACAGAGTGCGGACCAGGTGTTTGATAGGAAATTGAAGAACATCAGCGTTTTCTGAATCATTACAATCTTTCTGAAGCAAATGACTATAAATATCATATTTTTCCTCAAATGTCACATATAAAATAATTTGAATTTTAGTAGTAAATTTGTAAGTAAGAACCTCTTCTTGCAAAAATTCTATTATGATTTTTATTGTTCACCTATCCTCCGGAAGGATCTTTTAACAGTACTGGCCTCAGCAAAGCTGCCTAGATTATCCGATATGTACACACTTACACTAGGAAGCGCTGAACCCAAGTCCATTCCTGCATGGCCAAAAATTGAATTTACTAAAAGCGTCACAAAATGGTTTATCAAAGATGGAGTTCTTGTGGAGGGACTATCCCGGAAAGACGTTGAAGCCTTAGTTAACCATCATGCTAAAGAACACCAAAAGAGCAAATAAATGCAGTTTTAGACATTTTGATAGGACTGCTGGTGGCATGGATAGCAAGTGAGATTGAAAGCATCAGTTAATGACTTACTGGATTAATATCATCTAAATCTTTGTTGACGCAAAATTGGCAATAGGATTAACATTGATTCAGGAATAATATTTTGGTCGAAAGTAATTTTTTTCGTGGCCCTGTAAATGGAGGCACAACTAACTCTTTTTGGTGATGAGGAGTGTTCTCATTTCCGCCTCTATATCTGTGGGAAAACTCAATTGGCGAAATAGGTTTTGAGTTGTCGGCGAAGGTGCCCTCTTCATGGTGATTTTGTGGGAAAACTCAATCGGCGAAACAGGTTTTGGATCGTCGGCGAAGGTTCCCTCTTCATGGTGATGAAGAGTCTTCTTCTTGGCGTCGATGTAATTATCTGAACAATCAATAATGAAGAATATTTTGTTTGAAAGTATTTTCACGTCTCGGCAATTGGATTAACACTGATTTAGGAACAATATTTTGGTTGAAAGTAATATTTTTCACAGCCCTGTAATTGGAGGTGCAACTACCTCTTTTGATGAGAAGTGTTTTTATTGCCACCTTCGTATTTTTGGGAAAACTTGATTGGCAAAACAGGTTTTGGGACATCAGAAAAGAAGAGAATACGTAGCCTTCGGCAGCAATTGCCGTTGTGTTTGCATTTGAAATCTTCAATACCATTGTTGGATTTAGTTTCAAGTGAACATCCAAAAGGCAAAGAGTTTTTGAAAGGATGCATTTGAAATCTTCAACGCCATTGTTGGCTTAAGTTTCAAGCGAATGTGAAAAGAGCTTTTAGAATTATCCCTTCTTTGAAAGAGCGAAGCGGTGTCTGGAAGGAAGGGTAGAGTTGTAAATTTAAAAATAAAAAGGAATTGTTGGATACTAAGGGCGCCACATAGGCGATCTACCAATTCTCTTTATATATATATACTTGGACCAAGTGAAGTGCATCAAGGATGAGAAGGGCGAGGTGTTGGTGGATGACACTTTCATTAAATTAAGATGACAATCTTACTTTTATAAACTCTTAAATGAAAAAAAGATAGAGATATTGAGATGCATAAGTTGGCACACTCTGAAAACCATCGTGATTTTGGTTATTGCAGGTGGTTCAGAGTTGAGAAGGTAAGATAGGCTATTAGTAGGATGAAGAGGGGGAGGGCGATCAAGCCCGATGAGATTCTGGTAGGCTTTTGGAAGAACATGGTCAAGGATGACATAGAGTGGTTGACTAGACTGTTCAATGCTATCATAAAGACTGCCAAGATATCTGATGAATGGAGGAGGAGTACAATAGTTCCATTGTACAAGAATAAGGGGGATATTCAACACTATAACAATTATAGGGGTATCAAGTTGTTAAGCCACATTATGAAGGTCTGGGAGAGAGTAGTGCAGATAAGGGTGCGAAGAATAGTATCTATCTCGGTGAATCAGTTTGGAGTCATGCCGAGGCGGTCGACTACTGAAGCAATTCATCTTATTCGGAGGTTAGTGGAGAAGTATAGGGAAAGAAAGAAGGACTTTCATATGGTGTTCACTGATTTTGAGAAGGCATATAATAAAGTCCCAAGGGATGTCTTATAAAGGTTTCTAGAGGTGAAAGGTGTCCCAATGGCATGTATTAGGACAATTAAGGACATGTATGATGGAGCCAAAACTCGGGTAAGAACGGTGGGGGGAGACTCAGTGTATTTTCCTGTTGAGATGGGACTCCATCAAGGATCTGTTTTGAGCCCTTTCTTGTTTCCGTTGGTGATGGATGAGCTGAAGTGATCTATCTAGGAGGAGTTACCATGGTGTATGCTATTTGCAAATGATATAGTACTAATTGATGAGACTCGGACTAAAGTTAATGATAAGTTGGAGGCCTGGAGACATGTCTTGGAGTCCAAAGGATTCAAATTGAGCAGGACCAAAACTGAATACTTGGAGTGCAAATTTAGTGATGAGAGGGATGAAGCAAACTTTGATGTGAGGCTTGCCACTCAACCTATCCCCAAGAGGGAAAACTTTAAGTATCTTGGGTCTATCATCCAGAATAGTGGCGATATCGACGACGATATCACACATTGTATTGGGGCAGCATGGACTAAATGGAGACTTGCATCTGGAGTATTGTGTGATAAGAAGATACCACTTAAACTCCAAGGTAAGTTTTACAAATTAGTGGTTAGACCATCTTTGCTGTATGGGATGGAGTGTTGGCTAATAAAAAACATACATATCCAGAAGATGCATGTCGCAGAGATGAGGATGTTGATATGGATATATGGTCACACCAGGAGTGAAAAAATTAGGAATGATACCATTTAGGAGAAGCTTGAGGTGGCTCTGGTGGTTGATAAGATGAGGGAAGCGAGACTGCGATGGTTTGGACATATGCAGAGAAGAAGTACCGATACTCCTGTTAGGAGGTATGAGAGGTTGGTTTTAGGAGCTACACGGAGAGGTAGAGGTAGACTGAAGAAGTATTGGAGGGAGGTGATCAGACATGATATGGCGAAACTTGATCTCACTGAGGACATGATCCTAGATAGAAAGAAGTGGAGTTCGTGAATTAGAGTAGTAGGCTAATTGTTTGTTTGTTTTTGTTGTTCTCTTTCTTTTACTTTTTATCATATCTAGTTTATTTTGCATATGGGTTTTTGAGACGAGGGTTCCCAGGAAATAACCTCTCTACTTTTATAAGGTAGTGATAAGGTCTACGTACATTCTACCCTCCCCAGACCCCACTTGTGAGATTTCACTAGGTATGGTGTTGTTATATATATATATAGGATTGTTAGACCTATTTCACCTCTAAAACTCCTAAAAATCTGTCAAACTTCTCCAATATTTCTTTTCCAAATTCCTCTCAAATTTCTAGGGTTTCAAGATATAGCCATTGAAGACCAAGCTTCAAGGAGATTCTAAAGCTTCTTCAAGGTTTCTTCTCTAACTTTTCAAGACCTTGAGTTATGTGGGTCTCTTCATTTATAGATTTTTCCGCCCATGGATCTTCGAAATCCCCTTTACTTAATCTTTTAATTTTAAAGCTTAGTTTACTATAGGTCTTCCTACTCCTAATCATGTTTTTGATTTATGTTAGAAATTGTCATTTATGAATTTACATGCATGAACTGAGTTAGTATTTATGAACCCTTTGAATTACTACATTGGGTTGATGATTTACTAAGTGGGTCTTGTTAGATATTTACTTTAAAGCTATATATGATTTCAATAATGAATAGTATGTTTAAAAGAGTATGTATTGTCATCTAATTGCATGAGTTAATGGATTTTTGGTAACTATTTTGGGTCTTTAAATCTTATTATGGTTGTTTATATTATAGTTCATGAGATGATTTTCATGAAGTTCTAACAAGGGTTTCTCAATGTTTATGGTGAGTCATTTTGAAATGATTTCACGTTATTGTGTTTTACCCCAATTATGCATGTTACTCTTGAATTTTCATGATTTTAAGTCTCTATACATGAACCCACCAAGTTTTGGAACGAAGCTCATAAGATGTAGTTTCTTATGTATCATTAAAAAGTTTTACTATATGCATGCAAGTTTATGAATGTGATAAATAAGGAGGTCAATCAAGTATTTATGAAACTTGTTGAAATCCTATGAAAGCTATAAATTATTTTAAGGCCCTCTTTATGATGTTATGGTATACAAGATTATGTATGTAATCATTGTACTCATGTTTATATGTCCAAAGAGACTAGTCTTATTGAAGTAAACAATCTGATTGAGGCATGAGTCCTCTACCTACTTAAAGAATATGAAATAATGTTAGGATGATAGTATAGGCATAAACAAGATGTAGGAGCTACCCTTACGATGATAAAGATGTTTTAAATGCTTATAGGATGGGTTAGCAGAATATCTCTCTATACTAGAGGATTTAATGATTTATGTCTATAGTCATTCTGTGAGAGCCACACTTAGCATCGAGTAGACCTTTGTATAAATACAGATACTGTTCACAGGTAGGGCAAAAGACCATTCGTAGGATCCCATCGTCCCATAGCTATGTTCCACCATAGAAAATAGGGGTCACCGCTAGTAAAGGTAGACTTCTAAACAATCTATTCGTAGTGGTTTTCTTAATAGCTAGCTTTAGTGGATCCACTTAGGCATCTTAGGAGGTCGCCTTGATAAGTGACTTTCCCTTTTCTTCTAGTGTAGGGGAAAAATCAGGACTCCATGGTTTATCTCACATAGTTTATGCCGGTCAAAGGTTGCTCTCATACATGTTAATGTTCTCCTCGTGCTCCTAAGGTGTCCTTTTATGATGATTTATGATGGTTCCTTCATGTTATATCCAAAGGTGTTTCAAAGTTTATATAACTCATTGTTTTACAGTTTCAAATGGTTTTCTTTGCACATGTGATGGTTTTTTGTTATTGGAAACAGTATTTCTCGTAAAGGTATATGACTTTGTCTTCAAGTATTCATTGTATTCTTCCTTATTATTCTAAGTTAAAGTGTTTTCTTATGGAATTGCAAATTCTTTACTTTTCATATGCATTATGTTAAGTTTAATGACTTAAGTAATGTCTTAAATGATCACATTATTCATTAGCTTGTGAGTTATGTTTTTTTTGCATTGCATTTCCACATACTAGTACATTCAAAGTACTAACACATAGTTTATGCCTATATGAATTCACCATGTAGGGATCGGCAATCCTCGATATCCTCAAAATGGTTAGCATTTGCATTATAGAAGATTTAGCTCATGGTAAGTCCTCTAGTTCGAGGGAAATATCCATCTTATATAAAGCTTGTTTATATTATGACATTGATACTCTTATTACTTTGCTTTTGAGAGTGAGCTCGGGACATGTCTTGTCCCCCGTCCCACTTATGTTTAGAGATATTGTTAGATAATGTGATATGTACGACTCAAACGACCTCATGTGTCTATAATGGTCTCCTTTAGTCACTTCCTCTTATATGTTGTTGCTTAATATTGATGGCATGTAATGATCTTCCTAATTCCCTACTTCCCCATAGCTTAAGTCCTATTAACCCTCCCCTTATTCTTTTGTTGTGATTGAACGAGGGAAATTTCTTTCCTTTTTTTACCCATAGCTCGGGTCTAAAGCCTCGAATTCCCTTAGTTTGAATTGCTTGATGCTTGATTTACATTTCCGCAACCAAAGATGTGCTTATGTATGTTATGAGGCTTGTTTGGGGACTCTTTGATTCATATTCGCCATGTCACACCTTGGCTCTAGGCTTGGGCCGTGACACTTATTTCATCCTAGGGTCCTTGGTCACTTTTCAAAATTCTGAATCTCCTCATAGGGAAACCAAGTTAACGTTAATGTCCTAAATCCCTTACTAGGTCCCAAATCGCCTCTCAAAATCTTGAATCTCCATGTAGGCACCCCAAGTTAACCTGAGGGTCTTAAATCCCCTATTCATGATCATAAGCTTGTTTGAAAATCTTGGACATGCATCATCATGTAATGATGGATAGGAGAATATCTTTGGTTTATAAACAATAAGTTGTTTAAATACATTCATAATCATTGAATTGAAGACTATTTGAATCATATGTGAAGTGACCATTCATATCGTTCATAATCATCCTAGCATACTTGAGAAATCCCATGAAAATCATGAAGTTCATGTAAATTTGAAGTAATTCATGCACATTTCAATGTATGAACATAATCCAAGTCATAAGAGTATCATTTGAGATCAAAGTCATGAAAACCCTAATTTGGTCATACTTAAAAATATATGAGATAGTGAGAAAATAGGTTAGGCTTCATGGGTGAAATGTACCCATGGATGAATCCCAATTACCTTGATGAGATTTTGAAGATTGAAGATGTAGTTGACTTGAATTTTGATAGTTCCTTAATGGATTCTGCACTTAAGCTTAAGAGTAGACTTGAGAGTGAAGTTTGATGAGGAAATTATGAATTTGGGATAATGAGAGTGCATGGAGGTCTTAAGATAGTTAGAGTAGCACGTAAGGGGTAAAAACATCCAAAACTGAGCCTAAAATATTGAACCATGGATGAGAGAAAAACCAAAAAACCCTCACTTAAGTGCATAAATCTCACTGCACGAACCTTTCAAGACACCCTCTACGAATTGTAAAGGGAACCATGACTCATGGTGTGTCTTGTGAACAATAAGGGGCATTTGGGCCTAGAGGGTGTACCCACCACGAGCCACTCCATAAGTTGTGGAGTGCACCATGACTCATGGAGAGTCTTGTGATATGCACCATGTACATGGAATCCTACACACAAGCCAATGGTCTGTTGCATAAGACACTTCATGGACTGTGGTGTGAACCTTCTGTTCATGAAGGGTATATTCATTGGCATCTGATGTGCTGCTAAAATACAACACTTTTGATGCTTAAAACTTGAAATTTTATGTATTCTTAAACAATGTTAGTGGGGTTGATGTATTTTTATGTTTATATTTTAGGATTACAAGATTCAGTGCAATTTTGTGCAAATTTCTGCAAAATTGAAGTTTATCAGGATTTACGGACAATTCTACGGGCCGTGGCTCACTCTACGGGCCATGGTTCACTCCACAAGCCATAAAAAGGTTTCGTGATTCAGATCTAGTAAAGGATCAATTTTCAGATATTGCATCCAAGAACTTCCAAACCAGTTGTAGATTTATACACGAGTCGTGCCTGGAGGATCAGATTTTGAATATTTTGGGGATGTTAGCAGACTAAACCCTCTATGGGGCTTAAGTAAGAAGACAACTCAGAAGTAACCTATGAAGTTGAAGTCTAATTTTAGAAATTGCAGAGTATTGATGTCGCCCAAGTTACACCTCTTTTTTAGAGGATAAAGTGGTTGTTGTTAAGATATGTAATCTAATCAAGGTTAGGGTCGAACCCACAGGGAATACGTAGACTCAATAAAATTCACCAATTTGCAATCCAAAAAATTAACTAACTTAATTCCTCAAAGAGAGGATTTGCAATAATCAATGAGAAAATAAAGTAACTATCACAAGAGAGAAGTCAATAATGGAGAGAAACTAGGATATTATGTTTCCCATCATTCCCCAACTCCGTATCATCAGATAACCTAATTATTTTCTATTGTATAATATATTGACTATCCAAGAATTACAATGTCTGGATCAAGACTTAAGTTAACGAAGCCCTTTAGTCAAAGGTGAGAGGTCAATTTCACTATATGACCTTGCCCATCTCCATAGTGTGCAATACTAACCATTACCTATTAGTCCCAGTACAACCTCCTCTTGGGCCTGTTTGGTTGATTAGATGAGAACACATTAATCAAATCCTGTTAATTGATCTCTTTTCCTATTTATTACTATCTTGGTCTACTCAGTAACACTAGACAAGTTCTATTGTCAGCCACCAGAAGAAAACATGCAAAATGAAGAGAGATAATTAATACATGCATATACACCTTCTAAGAATTGAGAATTATCCAATTTTACTTTGTTAGTTATTCATTGTTCCACGGCCCTAGTTGTGGATTTAGCTACTCATGCTATGTGTAAATGTAGAGATTATGACTTGAGAAAACATAATTGAACACTTACACAATAGAATTAACAACAAGCAGTCCAACTTCAAGGAAAAACACAAGCTTCAAGATTGAATTAATTCACAAGTTTTCTCAAAGACTCTCCAATTTGTTCTTACAATTTTCTCACTCAAAATACTGACTTCTCTGAGTATTAGGAAAAACTTATGAAAAATAACCTACAAAATCTATTTATAATAATTAGAATTCACGTCCTAAACAAAATAGGAGAACTAGTTGGCACACAATACGAAAGATACTTTATGACTCGTATTGACTTCTATGGCTCGTAATCGAAGTCTCGTACTCAGCTGTTGGAATTTTGGATTTCACTTCTATGACACCCCTCTGCAACCTGTAAAGTGATTTATGATCGATAAAAGAGGTTTAGACTGATGGCATTCCTGCAAGTACACTTCTCAAATCCTCAGGGCGCGAATTATCTTCTATGACTTGTAAAATCTGTTAGGACTCATCTGCATGTTCGTAAAATAAACTTCAGAAACTAGCCCCTCACAAGATGGTCTTGTATTAACAACAAAAATGTAGCAACTTCTATAAATTTCCCTATAATCATGGCAATCCTGAAAATATAAATATAAAAACACATAAAACCAACTGACATCACATTGAAAACACATAAAATTTTAAGTTGTAAGAATCAAGATAGTTGTATTTTGGCAGCACATCAACACCCTCAACTTAAAATTATTGCTTGTCCTCAAGCAATAGACTCAATCTATATAGTCAATATAGTAACGCAAAGACCTCAACTCAAATGTCATAAATCTCAGACTTAGTGAAATGACCCCAACAAGTGCTCGAAAATGCCTTGGAAGTGCTAAAAATTGTGAATTTCATATATCTCAAAGTTCGTACGTGATATCAAAAATTCGACTTCATATTCTTGTTCAGGAGGTCAAAATTGAGGGGGGAAAAGGGTCTAACCCCTATTTTCGAGAAACCGTATCAAAATTCAAAATTTCCAAATGTTAATTTCAGAGAGCTATTTGCGCCCCTAGCGCGACACGCCAAGGGTGTACAGATGAAGAAATTGGACTTTTGTGTCCTGTCTGTGATGCGGACAAGCATGTTTTCCTACCCAGTTATTTTCTTGCAGTCTAAGATTTTGATGTCTTGGGCCTAATTGTCTCCAAACGTAAAAAATACCTATACTTAACCATTTTTCACCCTCATATCATTCTAAATATTCCCCAATACTCATTCAAATACTTGGCCAAAATTTTCACTCCTAAATACAAGTCTCAAACCCTCACCCGAAACTAAGAATTTTCTTCACGCTTTAAGTTTTCATTTTTAATCTTCATCAGAAGTTCTTCCAAAGCTAAGGTATGCAGGTATATTTCATGGGTTCCTTTCGCCCATGATATCCAAGCTTCCTTTTACTCTAATTTGCATGATTTAAAATTAATTTACAATTGGATCTATCTTATTATGAAAATCACTGCACACTATGTTGAAGCTCTTGAAATTGTGATTGTTTTTCTATGTTTTGAGTTATGAAACCAAGGTTTATTATGGGATTTGGTGAAGGTGTTGATATTAACTACTTGAAGGTGTTACCAAGTATCTATTGAAGGTTTTACATTAAAGTTTCTAGCATGTTTTCACTCTTGAATTGCATGGTTTCACACTAGCACTACATACCCTTTAAGTGTTTGATAAAATGTCCGGTTATAGTTTCTTAAGGAATTGAAGGTCCAATGCATGTCTTATGAGATGAATGACTATATGAAGATGGTATATGATAATAATATTATGAAATGATGATATGACGAATCCATGTATATGGTACTCTCTATGTAGTGTTGGAATATGACCATGCCTTACCCGGATGTTTTGCCTGGCTAGCCTTGTTGGGGGTTTCTACCCATCAACCTATCGGGGGTTTTATACTCCTGCACCAAGGGTGGTAGGATGTGATGATACACCAACCTTGTTAGGGGTTTGTACTCATCAACCTATTAGGGGGTTTGTACTCCGACACCAAGGGTGGTAGGGTGCGATGATCCACCAACCTATTGATGGGGTTCGTACCTTAATTACTAAGGGTGGTAGGGTGTGATGATCCACCAATAGTTAATGATCTCTTCTTACACATATGTTCTATTTTATGTACCTATATCTTACTTAAGCATTAATCATGCATGCCATATTGCTACTATGTTATCTATTGCTTATCTCTATGCATTTTGATTCTGATGCCTTTCGATTTTGTTTCATTGCATCCTACGTACATAGTACATTCAAACGTACTAACGCATACTATATTCCTATATGATATCACCATGTAGGATTCGGTGTTCAAGTTGATCATCCTCCTCCTTCACGTGGCTAGTCTGGTACTGCTCAAGCTAGTTGATGAGTCCTCCACTTCGGGGACATTAGTCTAAGTTCCTTTTATTATGTATTGAGACATTCTTCTTTATTGTTTACTTTAGCTATGAGGGTGATCCCAGTTGCTTTGTCTTGGCCCCCGCTTTATCTATGTAGTAGAGGTGTTGTTGGACATGCTATGAACCTATGGTATGAGCTTTGACTCTTTTGTCTCTTGATTTTGATGTTATACAAGCTTTCCCTCAGTCCCATTGCCTTATTTATACTTTCATATGTCATTTAAATGCTTCCGAGACCAATGATGTGTAATGATAAGATAAGAGGCTTGTTTGGGGTTCCTTCGGGTTCCTCATTCTTTATCTCATATCTGGGTAGGCTTGGGTCGTGAAAAATTTTATATCAGAGCACTAGGTTATTAGATCCTCGGAGTCCCACACATCGCATTGATCATAGTCTTATTCATAGTTATTTTGTGCACCACAACTATGAGTAGGAGGCTATGAGACATTTTAGAAATTGTTTCCCTTCTTTATGTTCTAAGTCATACTATAGAGTTGAAGTAAACTTCCCTTCCCTAATGATTATTCTTTGCTTATGCTAGTTGATCATGCCTAACACTAGGGGAATATGAGCTCGCATGCCCGAGGAGCAACCGACTAGCGGAGAGCTTATGAATGCTCTCACCTTGCTCACAAAAGTGGTGGCTAATCAAGCCAACCAAGGGGCTGAAGCCCCTTATGCTCCTACAATAGCCTCTTAGATAAGATACTTCTTGATAATGAATCCCCCGAAATTCCATGGATCAAAAGTGAGTGAGGGCCCCAAGAGTGCAATGATAAGGTCTACAAAATTTTTTCTATCATGGGTGTTGGGCCATATAAAAAGGTAGAGTTTACGGCGTACCAACTAAAAGGGGTAGCTCAAATACGATACGACCAATGGAAGGAAGAGAAAGGAGTTTGCTATGTGGTGCTTTAGGAGGAGTTCAAAATGGATTTCTTTAATCGGTTCTTCCCTCTTCAGCTTAGGGAGGCTAAGTTGGTGGAATTTATGAATTTGAGATGAAGGACCATGAGTGTGAGGGAATATGCCCTTAAATTTACCCAACTTTTGAAATATGCTCCATATTTGGTGGCTGACTCGAGATTTAGGATGAACAAATTTGTGATAGGTGTGTCTGACTTGGTTAGTAAAGAGTGCTAGTTTGCCGTGTTGATTAGCGACATGGACTTGTCACATTTCATGACCTTTGCCGAGCAAATGGAGGGTGAGAAGTTGAGAAAAAAGAGGGTCCATGAGGCCAAGAGGGCTCGTTTTGAGGGCAAGTTCCAAAAGGGTGTCCGGATCCATCAAGGCCAAGGGTCTTCTCATGCTTCTAATAGGGGGTTTGCCTATGACTTCCCAAAACCCCAAGGTGTTTGTGTTGTGGTGGTTCCCAATGAGATGTGTCATAAGTGTGGTAAGAGGCATAGGGACCCATGCTAGAGATATACTAATGCATGCTTTGGTTATGGGGAAGCGGATTAGAAAAAGGTAGATTGCCCCCGAGATCGCGACAAGGGAAAAGAGGTTCGTCCTCAAGGTGCTAATGCCATTTCATTGGGGAGAGGTGGCTGACAAGATGGTGCCCCAAGGCACAATCAATTTTATGCTTTGCATGGGAGGGAAGGGGTTGATGAAGTCCCCAATATTGTCACTGGTATCTTAAAATTTTTGACTTTGATGTGTATGCATTGATTGATTTGGGTGCCACTCTTGCTTTTATTACCCATTTTTGTTGGCCAAATGTTCCATGTTGACCCCAAGTTGTTGCATGAGTCATATGAAGTGTCTACTCCTATTGGTGCATCTACTGTTGCTAGGAAGTTTAAACAAATTTTCCTATTTTCATCTTTCATAAAGTGTTTCCTCATCACCTTGTTGAGTTAGACATGGTTTATTTTGATGTCATTCTTTCTCATGACCCATGCCTAGGAACGGGACGTGACACGACGAATAGGGAACCTGAAAGAACCCCAATCAAGCCTTTTAACTTGTTATTAGACCTCCTTCATTGCAGAAGCATATAAAAGGCATAAAGTAAGAAAAAGGAACAAGGGGAAAAGGGATTACGTGTTAAAACATCAACATCAAGGACAATGAGTCATAAATCATATAATAAATAAACAACTCGTCCAAAAAACACCTCTAAATACATAGACAAAGCGGGAGCCAGATGAATTTACCGGGCTCACCATCATAGTTAATAGAATATAAGATAATGTCTCAATACATAGAAAATAGCAACATAGACTAAGGTTACCGAAATGGAGGACTCACCAACAAACTTGGAATAGAACTGACTAGCCACGCGGAGGAGGAGGACGATCGACTTGAGCACCAGTTCCTACATGGTGATATCATGTAGGCAAGAATATGTGTTAGTACGTTTGAATGTACTAAGTATGTAGGATGCAATGCAACAAGAATTAGGCATCATAGTGAAAATGCACGATATTAAGCAATAGACATAATATACAGTATGCCATGTATAGTCAATGGTTAAGTAACTCATACTTGTGTAGGATATCATATGTGAAGAAGAGACCAAGATAGATTTCCAAATGTACAACCCTTTGGTAGGTTAGTGATGATGTCGCCCCATCACTTAGGTGGATGAGTTCCAACCCTCATCTAGGTTGGTTATAATGCCACCCCATCATCAAGGTGAATGAGTACTAACCCTCATCTAGGTTGATGAGTACTAACCCCTATCTAGGTTAGTGATGATGCTGCCCCATCACTTAGGTGGATGAGTACTAACCCTCATCTAGACTGATGAGTACTAACCCCTATCTAGGTTTGTGATGATGTCACCCCATCACTAGGTGGAGAAGTACAAACCCTTCACTAAGTTATCCAGGTGCTTAGACCCCCCCGGATTGGCAATGGACGAGTTCTACACTTTATATAGGATTTATCATATGGTCTAATGCAACACCTTTACATAGGATTCATCATAGGCTCTAATGCAATAATTCATATAGTAATAATCATATACATAAGCTCAGTTCATCATCATAACATCATTCATATCATATCTCATGCTTGGGACCTTCAATTCTTCAATAAACTATAACCAAACATTTTATTAAACACTTGGCGAGTGTGAAATAGTAGTATAAGACCATATAATTTAGAGATGAAATAATGCAAGTAAATCTATTGTAAAATCATCAATCAGCATCTTGCAACACTCCCAAGGCATTCACATTAAAACCCCTCATCAAAACTTACAATAGATCCAAGATATATAGCTCACAACATAGCAAAATAGTCACAACTTTACGTATCTTTAACATAGTTCATAGACATGTTGATATGAGTAAACCATTTGTAAACTGAACTTTAAATCATGCTATTTAGGACAAGGAAGCTTGGGTATTATGGGTGAAAGGAAAAATAAACTCACATATCTTAGGTCTAGAGTTGCTTTGAATTGAGATTGGGAAGAATGGAGGCTTGGAAATGATCCTTAAATCCAATCTTGTTCTTGGGTTTCCTTGAAATTAAATCGGAGCTTGATGGAGGCTTTTGAGAGAGTTGAGAGTGTATTTGAGATGAGAGTAATGAGTTTGATCCTTTTGAATATTGTTTAGGTTTTTTTGGGAAGGTTAAGATAACATTGGAAATCTAAAAAGGTCAATAGAATAATTAAAATTTCTGAAAAACACCATTACTGAACAGATGGAAAAATTTGCAAAATGTCGTCTCACTAGAGACTTCACTGGCCGTGTGGCACTCCACAGGTTGTGTGGAGTTCCCATGTGAAGTGCCTTAGTGAAAAAAATAGAAGTTGGGAAACTTGGAAAAACAATTTGACGTTTCGTCACTTTTACAGACCACTTCATGGACCGTATGGTCACACAGACCGTGTACTGGTCCGTCCCACCTTACTTGGACGAAAATGGTGTCATATAGACTGTGTACTAGTCAGTCCTACCTTACTTGGAAAAAATGTTGATTTTCACCACAAGCCTAGGTGCCACGGCCCGTACCCCTTCATACAAGCCGTAGAAGGCAGTCGTGGACCATGCCTTAGCTTCCAATGCCACCCACGCGAAGCCAAGCCTCCTAAAATGCCTCCACGCCCCTCCTCACAACCAGTGTGAGTCACACAACCCGTGCCACTAGTCTTGGACCATGACTTAGCCTCACCATGCCATTTTCCAGCCCCAAACATTTCCCATGACCCGTACAAGGCCTGCCAGTATGGGTTTGGGGCTTCACTGCTAGGGAGGGTCTCACGAAAATGATCATAACTCCTTCATCTGACATCAGAATGAGGTGAAACCAAGTGCATTGTGAAGCTAACTCAAAGTGATTTCAGTTGACATGTCGTGGTCCATCTACTTCCAAATATGCCAAAAGTTATGCTTGTTTAAAGTTGACCTTTACATAAACTATCACCCAGAACTCAACTCTTAGAGAAGTCTTAGACTTGTTTAGGTACTAGGAGTCTCCCATGAACCTAATACACCCGAAACCTGACCAAATTAGGCTTGAAGCATGGATACATAAGACCATAGACTTATGGGGTATCACAATATCTCCCCCTTGGGAACATTCATCCCCAAATGTGAGGATAATGTACACAAGAAAAGTAGTCATGAAGATTTTTGCTAAAGCATGAATGCAACAATGCAAATAAACATGATTTCCAAGGAAATTTCAACATGTACATCAGAATTCTCATAATCTTACTAATATGAATATGAATGCATGCAATGACATAAGGCCGAAACTTGAGACTTGGAATTATAAAAAGGACTTGACATGTCATCATAAGCTTGAATAGAATGACAGAGATAAAAATATTGCTTCTCCATGCCCACACTAGCTCCCTGAGAAACACATACAAATGGACGACTCTTCCAAACGGGCCTTGAAAAACACCATATCCTCATTAACTAACTTTTCCACTCATCCATCCAACACCTCCATCGGAACCTTCCTTTAAGTCAACTTGTCCTCCACATTAACCATAATTTCAAGTAGCGATATAGCACTAGAGTCACCAACACATCCCATCCACCTAGAAGCATGAAGAACTGGACGAACCCCATATCCACATCCAAAGGCAATCCCAAACTTATGCAACCTTACCAACCTCCCTCTACATTCTATAAGGCCTCACAATCCTCAACTTAATTGTCAACCTTAAACACACCTAGTCCACTTGGTACCACAACCACCATCTCCTTCTTGGGAAACAACCTTCACTTTATCATTTTCTCACCCAAAACTTCGAACTCTAACAATGCAAAATCAAGGCCTTGCCTAATCTAGACATCTTAACGCAATAAGATTCAGAATCACTAAGGACAATATATTACCATTCCCAACTTCCCTCATCCTACTCCCAACCTAGCCCAACTGATAGAACCCACTAGTCTCCTTTTTTCCACCATTATCCACATATGCGAACCTACCCATAGTTAACCTACTTAAGCACCAACCACAACGCTAGTCTTACCGAAAAAAGAACTAAAGAACACTCATATCATAATCCTTAAAGAATTCTAACCACCTTATTCTTATTCACAAAGCACACTTATCATCTTTTAGTAAACAACCTCTCATCCTCCAAGACATGCAATACTACCCCAAATAATTCACAAGCTCTACATAATTCAATACCTTATTACTAAAGAACACCATAAACATATGAAGGTAGGGTTCTAGAGACTCATAAACATAGCCAATGCATACATCAACCAATCTCTATGTGGAAACAACATGCATGCAAGTATTCCATCCCAAGTATAACACCACAAACCACCACATCAATTCTAACAAGTCATAAGGAAAAACCTAATGCAACATGAACATAGATCAACACTTATGGACTTTCTAGCAACTAAAAAGAATAAAGATAGAAATAACAGCACACCGTCTCCAACAATGCACACACATCAAATCCAAGGAAACTTCAACTTATTAGTAATAGCATTAGGCACTTCTTGCCTCTCTTGAAGAGCATAGAAACGATTAAGCCTTGGAGAACCCCTTCTATCAACTTCACCACCTCTACCCTTGTTGTGATACCAAGGGCATTCAAACTTTTTGTGACCCATTTCCCCATAACTAAAACAAGTGTTAGTGGCCTTCAAGCATGGGCCATTATGAACCTTAGCATACTTTCCCAACATTTGGAGCCACACCTTCAACACCTCGGGCCTTGGGAAATCATTAGCAAAGCCCACCTTAGAATCATGAGAAGACCCTCGGCCATGATGAGACCGACCAACCTTTTGGAACTTACCCTCAAAACGGGCCCTCTTGGACTCATGATCTCTTCTCTTCCTCAATTTCTCCTCCTCTATTTGTTCAGAATATGTCATCAACCGATATAATTCCACGTCACCAATTAGCAAAGAGGACCAACATTCTTCACTCACCAAATTGGAGACCCCCATCACAAACTTATTCATCCTAGATCTACGATCGACCATCAAATGAGGAGCATACTTTTAAAGTTGATTAAACTGGAGAGGCATACTCCCTCACACTCATAGCACCTTGTTTCAAGTTTATAAACTCCACCAACTTTGCTTTCTTAAGCTCAAGAGAGGAAAATCGATTGAGGAAAGCCAATTTAAACGCCTCCCAAAGTATCACATATTCATTTCCCTTCTCCCCATTTCATTGATGATACCAAATTTGGGCTACCCCTTTGAGTTGGTATGCTGCCAACTCTGCTTTTTCATTCGTCCCAACACCCATGATATTCAAGATTTTGTAAACCTCATCAATGAACTTTTGTGGATCTTCCTCCACCTTTGACCCATAGAAAATTGGAGGATTCATCCTCATTAAGTCTCTTACCCTAGCTTCCGGGGTAGTAGCATGAGGATTTTGGGCCCCTTGGTTGACTTGATTCACCATGACTTGTGCAAGCATAGAGAGAGCATCCCGAAGCTCACCATTGGTAAGGCTCCTCGGGAGTTTGGGCCCTTCTTCCTTGAGTGTTTGGCGTGATCTAGAATAGCAAAGAACAGTTGTTTGGGAGGGGGGGAATTTGCCACAACTCTATAGCATGACTTAGAATATGAAGAAGGGAAACATTTCCTAAAATGTCTCATAGCTTCCTATTCGTAGTCATGGCGGGTTTCACAACTATGAATATGACTCAAATCGATGTGCTGTATTGGACTCTGAGGATCTATCAACCTAGTGCTCTGATACCAAGTTTGTCACAAATTAAGCTTAGGGCCTAGACGTTACACTACAAATGGGGAACCCGAAGGAACCCCAATCAAGCCTCTTAACTTGTCATTACACCTCCTTGGTCGCAAAAACATATAAAAGGCATAAAGTAAGCAAAAGGAACAAAGGGCTAAGCGATAGCTTCTCAAAACATCAACATCAAGGACAAGGAGTAAGAGCTTATATAATAAATATATAACTCCTCCAACAAACACCTCTAAATACATAGATAGAACGGGGCCAAGACAAAGCTACCAGGCTCACCCTTATAGTCAATAGAACATAAGATAGTGTCTCAAAACATAGAAAATAGCAACACAGAATAAGGTCTCTAAAATGGAGGACTCACTAAAAAAGTTGGAATACCACTGCCTAGCCACGTGGAGGAGGAGGAGGACCAACTCGAGCACCGGTTCCCATATTGTGATATCATGTAGGAAAGAGTACGTGTTAGTATATTTTAATGTACTAAGTATGTAGGATGCAATGCAATAAGAATTAGGCATCATAGTCAAAATGCATGATATTAAGCAATAGACGTAATATATAATATGCCATGTATGGTCAATGCTTAAGTAAAATATGCTAAAGTAACTCATGCTTGTACAGGATATCATATGTGAAGAAGAGACCAAGCTAGATTTCCAAATGTACAACCCTTTGGTAGGTTATTGATGATGCCGCCCCATCACTTAGATGGATGAGTACTAACCCTCATCTAGGTTGGTGATAATGCCGCCCATCACCAAGGTGGATGAGTACTAACCCTCATCTAGGTTGATGAGTACTAACCCCTATCTAGGTTAGTGATGATACCGCTCCATCACTTAGGTGGATGAGTACTAAACCTCATCTAGGTTGATGAGTACTAACCCCCATCTAGGTTAGTGATGATGCCACCCCCATTACTAGGTGGAGAAGTACAAACCCTTCATTAGGTTATCTAGGCACTTAGAACCCCCCTCCCCGGATTGGGCATGATTGATTTCTACACTTTATATAGGATTCATCATATGGTCTAATGAAACACTTTTACAATGGTTCATACCCTGTAATGCGATACATCAGAACATCATTCATATTATATCTCATGCCTGGTACATTCAATTCCTTAGTAAACCATAACCATACATTTTATCAAACATTTTGCGAGTGTGAAATAGTAGTATAAGACCATGAAATTTAGATATGAAATCATGAAAGTATATCTATTGTAAAATCATCAATCATCATCTTGCAACACTCCAAAGGCATTCACATCAAAATTCCTCGTGAAAACATACAACAGATCTAAGATATATAGCTCACCAACATAGCAAAATAGTCACAACTTTACATAGCTTTAATAGTAAACCATTTGTAAACTCAACTTTAAATCATACAATTTAAGAAAAGAAGCTTGGGTATCATGGGTGAAAGGAACCCATGAAACAAACCCACATACTTTAGGTCTAGAGTTGCTTTGAATTGAGATTGGGAAGAATGGAGACTTGGAAATGATCCTTGAATCCAATCTTGTTCTTGGGTTCCCTTGTAATTGAATTGGAGCTTGATGGAGGCTTTTGAGAGAGTTGAGAGTGTATTTGAGATAATAGTAATGAATTTGATCCTTTGGAATATTGTTTAGGCCTTTTAGGAAGGTTAAGATAGCATTGGAAGTCTATAAAGGTCAATAAAATAATTAAAATTTACGAAAAATGCCATTAATGAACATATGGAAAAAATTGGCAAGGTGTCATCTCACTGGAGATTTCACTGGCCGTGTGGCACTCCACAGGTCATGTGGAGTGCCTGTTTGAAGTTCCTTAGTGAAAAAAATGGAAGTTGGGAAACATGGAAAAATTGACGTCTCGTCACTTTGATGGACCGCTTCACGGACCGTGTGGCATCACACGGATCGTGTTCTGGTCCATCCCATCTTACTTGGATGACAATGTTTCTGGACACCACATGCCCAGGTGGCACAATCAATACCCCTTGACATGAGCCGTACAAGGTAGTTGTGGCCCATGCCTTAGATTCTAATGCCACCCACGCCTAGCCAAGCCTCCTAAAACACCTCCACGTCCCTCCTCACGACCAGTGGTGAGTCACACGACCTATGCCACTAGTTGTGGACTAACACTTAGCCTCATCATGCCATTTTACATCCCCAAATATTTCCCATGACCTGTGTAAGGCCACACTGCTCGTATGGGTGCCTGTGGGGTTTCACTGCTCAGGAGTGTCTCACGAAAATGGTCATAACTCCTTCATCCAATAACGGAATGAGGTGAAACCAAGTGTGTTGTGAAGCTAACTCAAAAGTATTTCATTTGGTTCATTGTGGGATACCATGTTCTATATGTTCCAAGAGTTATGATTGTTTAAAGTTGACCGTTGCATGAACTATCACCCAAAACTCAACTCTTAGAGAAGTGTTGGACTCGTTTAGGTACTAGGTGTCTCCCATGAACCTAATACACCCTAAACCTAACCAAATGAGTCTTGAAACATGGATACATAAGAGGATAGAGTTATGGGGTGTCACATTCTTGGGATGGATTGGTTACATGTTTACTATACTTCTGTTGATTATAGAACCCGTACGGTCAAATTCCAATTTCCAAATGAACCTGTCCTTGAGTGGGAAAGTCAAGATGTTGTGGTCAAGGGTAGATTCATCTCTTTCATTGAAGCTCATAATTTGATCTCTAAGGATGCCTTTACCATCTTGTAAGGGTTAGGGATGTGAAGTCTAAAGTCCTTTCGGTAGAGTTGGTTCCAGTTGTAAATGAGTTTCTTGATGTCTTCCCAAATGGTCTTCTTGGTATTCCTCCCGAAAGGGAAAAGTACTTTGGCATATACCTCCTCCCCAATACTCAACCCATCTTTAGTCCGCCTTATCATATGGCCTTGGCAGAGTTGAAGGAGTTGAAGGAACAATTGAGGGGCTTATAGGAGACGAGAGTTTTTAGACCTATCCAATCACCTTGGGGGTGCTCCGGTGTTATTTGTGAAAAAGAATGATGGGTCCCTTAGGATTTATATTGACCTACTGGCAACTCAATTGGGTCACCATCAAGAATAGGTATCCTCTTCCAAGGATAGATGATTTATTTGACTAATTGCAAAGAGATAGCCATTTCTCTAAGATTGATCTTCAGTCCAGCTATGATCAAGTAAAGGTGAGGGAATGTGACATTCCCATGACGAGCTTCTAGACTAGATATAGGAATTATGAGTTTGTTGTGTTGTCTTTTGGGTTGACCAATGCACCGTCTATCTTTATGGACCTAATGAATAGGGTCTTTGAACCCTACCTTGATTCTTTTTTTTTGTGGTCTTCATTGATGATATTTTGATCTATTCTCATGGTGAAAAGGAGCATAGGGCTCATTTAAGAGGTTGTATTGCAAAGATTGAGGGAGGAACAATTGTATGCTAAATATGAAAAGTGTGAATTTTTGTTGAGGGAGGTTGCCTTCCTATGGTATGTGGTGTCGGGGGATGGTATTAATGTGGATCCAAACAAGACCGATGTGATTAGAAACTGGCATAAGCCATTGACCCCATCAAACATTAAGTGTTTCTTGGGCTTCGCGAGCTATTATCAAATGTTTGTGAATTGGTTCTCTTCTATTGATTCACCCATGACAAAATTGACTCAAAAGAAGGTTAAGTTCATGTGGACTGATGAATTTGAGAGGGGCTTCAAAACATTGAAAGATAAACTTGTGTCCGCTCCGATATTGTCGCTACCAGATGGGTTTGAGGGATTTGTTATGTATTGTGATGCTTCTGGTGTTGGTTTGGGTTGTGTTGATATAAAATGGTAAGGTCATAGCCTATGCTTCTAGACAACTCAAAGTGCATGAAAAAACTACCCTACCTATGATGTAGAGTTAGCCGCCGTAGTGTTTACATTAAAGAGTTGGCGTCCCTACTCGTATGGGGTGCATGTAAATGTGTTCACCGATTACAAGATACTCCAATATAGGATCTTAACTTGAGAAAAAGAGATTGTTTGAAATTCTTAAGGACTATGATATGAGTGTATACTATCATCCGGGTAAGAAAAATGTGGTTGATGATGCCTTGAGGAGGGTGTCCATAGGTAGCCTAGCTCATATTGACGGTAGTGAGATGGAGATGGCTAGGGAAGTGCATCAGTTGGCTAGATTGGGAGTTAGGTTGGAAGAGGTTGGTAATAGTGGTATGGTTGTTATTGATGGTTCTAGGTTTTCTTTGGTTGATAAGGTGATGGAAAAACAAGATCTTGATCCCTCCTAGTTAGAATTAAGGCCCTGGTGAAAGAGGGCAAGGTGGAGGTCTTCTGCCAAGGGGGAGATGGTGCCCTTAGGTACCAAGGTAGGTTGTGTGTGCCTTGTGTTGGTGGTTTGATAGAAAGGATCCTTGATGAGGCACACAAAACTTTTTATTCTATCCACCCAGGCTCCACCGAAATGTATAGAGATTTGAGAGATGTGTACTGGTAAGGAGGCATGAAAAGGGACATTGACAAATTTGTTTCCAGTTGACATACTTGTCAACCAGTTAAAGCAAAACATCAAAGGTTGGGTGGCCTAACCCAGGACATTGAGGTTCCTACTTGGAAATGGGAAGAGATAAATATGAATTTTGTGGTTGGGTTGCCCAAGACTATAAAAGGTTTTGATTCCATTTGGGTGGAGATTGATAAGATGAAAAAATCATCTCACTTTCTACTGGATAAAACCACATATGGGGCTGAAGATTATGCAAGGTTGTACATTTATGACATGGTAAGGTTGGATGGGGTTCCTTTGTCCATCATATCAGATCGTGGGGTATAATTTAATTCACATTTTTGGAGATTTTTCCAAAAGGGTCTTGGTACTAGAGTTAAGCTTTCTACAGCCTTCCACCCTCAAACAGATGGCAAAGCCGAGAGGACCATCCAAACCCTTGAGGATATACTTAGAGCTTGTCTGTTGGATCTTAAAGGTAGTTGTGATGATCATCTTTCGTTGATCGAGTTTGACTATAACAATAGCTATCATTCTATCATCGATATGACACCTTTTGAGGCTCTCTATGGGAGATATTGTATATCACTGATTGGATGGCTTGAGGTTAGTGAGATAGATTTTTTGGAACCAGATATGGTTATAGAGGCTCTTGAGAAGGATATGATGATTACGGAAAGGTTGAAGACGGCCCAAAGTCATCCAAAATCCTATGTCGATGTGAGAAGAAGAGACCTTGAATTCAAAGTTGGTGATTAGGTTTACCTAAATGTTTCACCCATGAAGGGTGTGGTCCATTTTGGTAATAAGGGCAAGTTAAGCCCAAGATATATTGGTCTTTATAAGGTCATGAGGAGGGTTGGCAAGGTAGCTTACGAGTTGAGGATTCCTAGTGAGATGAAATTAGTTCATCTGGTGTTTCATGTGTCCATATTAAGGAAATGTGTAGGTGATCTGAATGCCATTGTGCCTCTTAATGTTATAGGTGTAATTGAGGATAATTGACATATGAAGGTTCTGGTTCAGATCTTGGATAGGCAAGTGAAAGGGTTGAGGGACAAATAGGTGGCTTCCTTTAAAGTCCTTTGGAGGAATCAACAAGTTGAGAGTTCTGCTTGGGAGGTCGAAGCGGACATGCGAAGGTGAAATCCTTGCCTTTTCCACTTCACTAAAGCCTAAGATATTGATCTAATTCCTTCATTTGTTCACAATTCTTATGTTTATGCCCATGTCATTGCATATATTCATGTTTAAATTGACAAGTTCATGATGATTATTCATTTATAATGTAATTTTTGAAATGATGTTTAAGTACATTTTTACATCTCTATGTAGGATATAAGTTTCATTTTTGTGTCACTCATATACATTTCTTTGACATTCGGGGATGAATGCTGTCAATGGGGAGATATGAAATGATCCCAAAAAGTGCCCGAAAATGTGCCTCGGAACTGCCCAAAATCATAAATTTCATATATCTCAAAATTCGTGCATGATATCAAAAGTTCGACTTCATATTATTGTTTAGGGGGTCAAATTAGGGGGAAAAGGGTCTTAACCTTGAATTTAGAGCAACCGTATAAAAATTTGGAATTTACAAATGTCAATTTCGAGAGAGCTATTCGTGCCCCTGGCGCCACGCACCATGGGCATGCAGATGAAGAAGTCGGACTTTGACGTCATATCTATGACACAAACATGCATGCTTTTATGCCTAGTTATTTTATTGTGGTCCAAGACTTTGAAGTCTTGGGCCTAAGTATCCCCAAATGCTAAAATACCCATAGTTAACCATTTTTCACGCTTAACCATTTTTCACATCATATCATTATAAACATTCCCTAGTACTCACTCTAACACTCAGCCAAATTTTTCACTCCTAAATACAAGTCTCAAACCCTCATTGGGAACTAAGATTTCTTTCAAGCTTGAAGCCTCCATTTTTAATCATTATCAAGAGTTCCTCCAAAGATAAGGTATGTGGGTTTCTTTCAAGGGTGAAAGGAACCCATGATACCCAAGCTTCCTATTACTCTAATTTGCATGATGTAAAGTTGATTTACAATTGGGTCTATCTTATTATAAAATCACTGCATACTATGTTGAAGCTCTTGAGATCGTGACTATTTTGCTATGTTTTGAGTTATGAAACCAAGGTTTATTGCGGGATTTAGTGAAGGGTTTTGATGTAAATAACTTGAGGGTGTTACAAAGTATATATTGAAGGTTCTAATTGAATTTTCTAGCATGATTTCACTCTTAAAATGCATGGTTTTACACTAGCACTTCATTTCCTCTAAGTGTTTGATAAAATGTCAGGTTATGGTTTCTTGAGGAATTGAAGGTCCAATGCATGTCTTATGAGATGAATGACTATATGATGATGGTATATAATAATAACATGATAAAATAATGATGAAATGAATGCTTTTTTATGGTCCTCTTGATGTAGTGTTGGAATGTGACCATGGCTTACCCAGGGGTTATGCACCGGCTAACTTTGTTGGGGGGTTTCTACCCATCAACCTTTCTAGGGGTTTGTACTCCGGCACCAATGGTGGTAGGGTGCGATGATCCTCTAAACTTGTTGGGGATTTATACCCATCAAACTATCGGGGGGTTTGTAATCCGGCACCAAGGGTGGTAGGGTGCGATGATCCACCAACCTATTGACGGGGTATGTAGCTCAATCACCAAGGGTGGTAAGCTGTGATGATCCACCAATAGTTAAGGGTCTCTTCTCACACATATGTTCTACTCTATGTAATCATGTTTTACTTAAGCATTAATCATGCATGTCATATTTCTGTTATGTTATCAACTGCTTATCTCTATGCATTTTGATTATGATGCCTTTCTAATACTGCATTGCTGCCTACATACTTAGTACATTCAAACATAATAATGTATTCTCTATGCCTACATGATGTCACCATGTATAGACCAGTTTCCAAGTTGATCATCCTCCTCCTCCACATGGCTAGTCCAGTACTAGTCAAGCTAGTTGGTGAGTCCTCCACTTCGGGGACCTTAGTCTAAGTTCCTCTTATTATGTATTGTGATATTTTCTTTATTGTTTATTTTAGCTATGAGAGTGAGACCAGTTACTTTGTCTTGGCCCCCGCTCTATCTATGTAGTAGAGGTATTGTTAGACATGCTATGTACCTATGATATGAGCTTTGACTCTTTTGTGTCTTGATTATGATGTTATGCAAGCTTTTCCTTAGTCCTATTAACCTATTTCTACTTTCATATGTCATTTAAATGCTTTCACTCCCAATGATATGTAATGATAAGACAAGAGGCTTGTTTGAGGTTCCTTCGGATTCCTCATTCACCATGTCATGCTCAGGCCCTAGCTTGGGTCGTGACACTTAGATACCTACACCAATTTTTCAAAACAGGATCAGATAGCTATTTTGCAAACCAATACAAATTGGTGCATGTGTCTACACAACTATAGCAAGCAAGGTATTATAAGCAATTCATAATCACTGAACAAGTCCAGTGCTAACAATACAATGCAAGTGCCCTCACAGAAGGAAGTCCTATATTTAGCACTCAATGATGTTTTCATGTTTAGCATTGGGGCTGTGCAAAATCACTCACTCTCACAATGGATATTCATGCTAATGTCTAATACAATAGGCTTTCCCCTATACTCATGACTCAAACCTTCTACTAGTTGGACTAGGATCACTTTAGGACTTTCTAAGCATGTAACGTAGACTCAGGGGACTTTGGTATGATATTATGGAAAAATAGTTACTAAAGGCCGTCCTTGACACTGAGTTTTTCTTCACTTTTGCCTTACCAACTCTGCTATTTTCACTTTATTCTCCTTTTTCTTATTTTAAGATTTTTTAGGTGCTTTCTTTTCATTTTCAACTTTTTACCTTGTTTTTACATTTTGCTTTTGAGCTCACAACTAAGGCATGTTTTATTTTCTTGCACCCAGTATATAATTTGTTTTCTTTTACTAAGGCATGTTTTATTTTCTTGCACCCAGTATATAATTTGTTTTCTTTTTCTCTATATCACTAACTCACCCCCTATTTTTGTGTTTCACCCTTATACCAGCCACCCTCAACTTAGACTTTTAGCTTGTGTGGGGTGCACAATATCTATCCTCTGAACCAGGGCCACTTTTGGTAGCCACCCTCAACTTAGGCTTTTTGCTTCAATCAAGGTGCACAATATTCAAGTAAGGACCAAGGTCAATTTCAGGATTTTACAATTAACAAGGCTAGGTTAATTAGGTGTTTTCAAAGAATGGATACATGTTAGACTCAAACATTAGGAACAAGGGATAAACCATTGATTTGGTTGGTCATTTTTAGGCTAAAGTTGACTTTTTAAGAACAATGGCCTAAGATTCTTTTCTAATCCAATTAATCAATAATCTAACCTAGAGTAACAGAGCCAGTTCTAAATTAGCACAAAATATATGTATTTAACAAATTTGGCTCAGACTCACCTGACACTGCATATATTATCAACAAATGACTCTCAGATCATGCTTTTTATGTCAATGTACTCTTATTTATCAAAACAGTTGTTGTCACACCCAACAATGCATGGTTTCTATCCAACTACTTAATCAAAATTTTTTTGTGGATATTATTTTTCAAAAAAAACACAAAAACATACTATATGCCATAAATGTTTGTATATGCTACAAATATAATCTAAACATCCTAAATGTACCGGTATAATAGAAATTAAGTATCCAAAGGGAAAAAGAACATAGGCAAGAAAACCCCAAGATAAAAAATTAGGATACTTACGGACCCAAGCTGCTCAGGCTTCACTGAGGCCCATAACTATCCACACCTCTTAAAAAAAGATGTGCATTGTTCCCAATGCACAAAATTAAGATTAAGTAGCATACAAGGGGTCAAAAAAGTACCTTGGCAACTAAGCGCCAGTCTACTTTGGGTTGCCTCTCAAGTAGCACCTGATTTATTATCACAGCATAACATGGACTAATTGGTTACTAAGACTTCACCAACTGCCCATACTTCACTCTTCAAATTATTTGGACGCTATATTGACTGATAGATATTAAAGATGTCTTCTTTGTCATTCAATATAAAACTTAATTGACCGGATTCCATATCTACTAGTGCTTGCCTAGTGAGTAGGAACAATCTTCCGAAGATGATTGGGACGTCGAAGTCTAATTCACAACCTAGGATGACAAAGTTTGCGGGGAATATGAACTTGTCGACTCTGACCAACACATCATATAGTGTCCCTATAGTTTTCTTCACCATGCGATCTGCCATCAACAACTGCATGCTAGTTGGAGTAGGGGTTCCCAATCCAAGTTTCTTATAAACTGCAAGGGGCATTATATTAATGTTGGCATTGAGATCACATGTGCCCTTGTGAACTCTACATCTCCAATGGTGCAAGGTATGATGAAAGTACCTAGAACTTCTCACTTCTGAACCAAGGACCTCGTAGTTATGGAACTATAATGTTGGAGCTCTTAGGAGAGCTCCCAACTCATAGGGCGCTTCTTAGTGACCAAGTCCATTATGTACTTCGTATACCCTGACATCTTCTCCAATACCTTAATGAGAGGGATATTCATGGAGAGATGCTTTGGCATGGAGAGAAAGTGTTTGAATTTATCTTCCTCCTCCCTCTTTTTAATTCATTATGGGAAGGGTGTAAGAGGCCTAGGAATGCACTTCAAACTCTGTGGCGCATCAACAACTTCACTCACCCTATCCTTGCCATGATCAACTCCTTCATCTGTATCCTTGGCCGCAATTATCTCCTCTCGATCATCTTCCTCATCAATCGGCATGGGAGGATCTATGGTGCTCTTGCTACCCTGAGTAGTGACCACTATGCACTGCCCTTCATTTTTTGGATTTTGTACTGTGTTGATAGGCAGTGCACCCCTCTAAAGCTAATTAAGTTGAGTCAACACTTGATCGATCTGTTGTTCCTGTTGTTTGATAGCCACAAAGTTAGACTCTATTTTCTAATTAATACTTGAAATCTCTAATTTCATGCACCTTAGAGTCTCATATTGTGTCTCAGCCTTCTTCAACATGCAATTAAATATTTCTTTCATTTAGCAATTGCTTGCACCTGTGTTGCGGTTGTGTGGTGGCACATAAGGATCATTTCTAAAGCCTTCTTTGTGAACCCAGTCTTCATCTAGGCCCATGTTCCTATCATAATAACCTCCGTGCTGATCAACAACAAAACATACGGCCTCATCATAGTAAGGCTCCTCATACATGGGTGCACGAGAAGGTTGATGAACCACTGTATTCACTCTCTCTTGGCTCTGCTTCATCATCACCTCCATACCTGTGTGAACTTGAGCAAGCTTCTGCATGATTTATTAATTAATTCTGGTTTGTTCTTGACCCACATTCACAACACATAAACTCTTTGTGGAAGCTCTATCCCACTGGTCCAATGCATAATTTGTCTTGACCAATCTTTCCATTTGCTCTGTGATCATTGCAAATGACTGATCTAGAAATATGCCGCCCATGATAGTGTCATCATAGGCCTGACTGTTCTTATCAAGGGCACGATATATGGTCTTCGCCAAGTTATCATTAACTATCTTGTGATCAGGGACGCTCCTCAGACATTTTGTGAACTGCTCCTAAGTAGTGCTTACCGAATCACCAGGAAGTAGCTCGAAGTTGTTGGTCTGTTCCTTCAACTTAAGCTTCTTCAATCTAGGGAAGTACCTCTCTAAAAAGGCCTTCTACAAGTCTGCCTAAATGGTGATTGTACTCTGCGGTAGCTCAGATATCCATAAAACAACATTGCCCATGAGAGACAATAGGAAGAAATGAAGTCTCTCAACATCCACAGACAGATTCTGTGTTCCAGTCATATAGTTACAGATGAATCTACATTGTGTAGGTGGATATGAAGATCCTTTGATGGTAGGCCCGCAAATAGCTGACGATTTTGCAGCATCTGAAGTAACCTACTTGAGACTGTGAACTTTGTTTCTACCAGTAGTGGTGCCAACACAATAAATCCAGTCTCCTCCAAAGCCATAGGATTCAACCTGTACCGATTCCAGTTGTAGGCATTGTCATTGGAATCCTGAGGCTGTGGAATGTCCTTCAAAGGAGGTGGGTTTTCATTCCCATCATTATCATTATTGTTCCTGTCATAGTTGCACTAGCCAAGTTGTTAACATTGTCTTGGGACATTCTTCTCAACATTTTATGGATCTCTGGATCAAACAAAGTTAAGTGATTTCCTTGACTCTGAGCCAAGTTGTTGGCATTATCTAAGGCCATTCTTTTAAATGTTCTGTGGATCTCTAGATCTAACGAAGTTAAGTGATTTCCTTTATTTCGAGTGTTAGCCATACACCACACTTACACCTTGAAAAGAACAAAACGAACAAACAAAAGTAAAATAAGGGAACTACAGATTAATACTCATATTACTAATAAATTCACTAAGTCTATCCATATTCCTAGGAAATAGTGCCAAAATCTTGATGTCGCCCAAGTTATACCTTTTTTAATAGAGGATAAAGCGGTCGTTATCAAGATATATAGCCTAAGCAAGTTTAGGGCTGAACCCACAGGGAATACATAGACTCAAGAAAATTTACCAATTTGTAATCTGATTAATTAACCAACTTAATTCCCCTAGGGGGGTTGCAATAATCAATGAGAAAATAAACTAACTATCGTAAGAGAGAAGTGAATAATAGAGAGAAACTAGGGCATTGTGTTCCCCATGATTCCCCAACTTAGTATCACTAGATAACCTAATTCTTTTCTGGTTTATAGCATGAAGGACGGTAATTTAAGTTCACCAAGCCCTTTGGTCAAAGGTGTGAAGTGAATTTCACTATGTGACTTTACCCATCTCCATAGTGTGCTTTACTAACAATTACCCATTAGTCTCAGTACAACCTCCCCTTGGCTCACTTTAATTGATTAGACAAGAATACATCGATCGAATCCTATAAATTAATCTCTTTTTCTATTTATTACTACCTTGCTCCAGTCAATAAGCGGGTTGTAGTGTTGGCCACCACTAGAAAATATGCTAAAAAAGAGATTTAATCAATACATGCATATACAGTTTCCAAGAATTGTGAATTATCCAATTTTACTTTGTTAGTTCTTTATGGTTCGCATAACCCTAGTTGTGGATTTAGCTACTCATGCTATGTGTAGATACAGAGATTATGAGTTGAGAGAACATAATTGAACACTTACACAAAAAGAGTAAGAACAAGCAATCCAACTTGAATGAAAATTACAAGCTTCAAGATTGAATTAATTCACAATTGTTCTCAAAGACTCTCCAATATGGTCTTGCAATAATCTCTCTCAAAATATTTTCTTTGAGTACTAGGCGAAAACTGATGAAAATTAACCTAAAAACCTCTTTATAATAATTGGAATTTAAGTCCTAAACAAAATAGGAGAACTAGTCGGCACGCCATACGAAAGATACTTTATGATCTGTATTGACTTCTATGGCTCGTAATCGGGGTCTCATACTTAGTTGTTGAAATTTTAGATTTCACTTCTATGACATCCCTCTACGACTCGTAACGTGATTATGACCGATAAAAGGGGGCTTCATCTGATGTCATTCTTGCAAGTCCACTTCTCTGATCTTCAGGGTATGAATCCTCTTCTACGACTCATCAACTTCACTAGGTCTCATCTACATATTCGTAAAATCAACTTTTGAAATCTGCCCCTCACTAGAAATCTTCACGAAACCTTCCTACGGCCCGTAAAATTTTCTATGAACCATAGATGGTCTCATATAATAGCAAAAATGCAACAACTTCTGTAACTTTCCCCAAAATCATCGCTAACCTATAATCTTGCAAATATAAAAACAAAAAAATATGAAACCAACTAACATTTCTTTGAGTACACACAAAATTCCAAGTTGTAAGGATCAAAACTGTTGTATTTTGGTAGCACATCAAGTACGAAGCCCAAGTACGGGCCATGGTTTCTTATATGGCCCATAACCCTGTCCGTAGAAGCTGTCAAATCCAGTTTTTCTATTTATTTTTATTTGTATTTTATTTATTATAGAATATTTTTAGGTCTTGTTAGAAGAGAGAGGCAGAGAGGGGATTGAAACACTTTTGAGACTTCATATTTTGTGATTTTTCACATTGAGATTATTACATTATGATTTCTCGTAGAGTATTTTGGATTTCTCATTCTAAATTCATCATTGTAAGTTTTTAACTATGCTATTCCATAACATGATTCTTTCATCTACAATGATCGTGCATAGCTAAATTTATAACTAGGTTTGTGGGAACCATGAAGAACAAATAGGGTAAAATCAGATTATCCATAATTCTTGAAAAGTGTGCATGCATCTATTAATTAATTATCTTTATTATGAATACTTTTTAATGGTGGCCAACATTAGAATCTTCCTAATTCTTACAGACTAGATCAAGGGAGTAATGAACAGGAAGAAGGATCAATTAACAAGATTTGATGTGATCCTTCTCATCTAATCAACCTACCCTGATCAAGGGATGATTGTATTGGAACAAATGGTAAGCGTTAGTAATGTCAAACTACAGGGATAGATCAAATCATGTAGTGAAATTTACCTCTCGTAAGGATCAAATCATTTGGTGAACTTAACTTACTAGTTTTGCATGCTACATACTAGAAAAGATTATGATTATTTGGTGATACTAGGTTAGAAATTCATGGGGAATACAATACCCTAGTTATTTTTCTCACTGATTTAAGAACAATTTCTTATAGTTTAGGTTTACTTACTGTAACTACAAACCCCCCCCCCCCTTGGGAAATAAGTAGGTTAATTCATTGAAAATGCTCATAATTACTCCAGATCTAGACTATATTGAAACTCCCAAAAATGTGATTTGGAAATGCTTATATTTATAATATCTATACATCTCAAAATTTGTGCTTGATATAAAAAAATCGACTTCATATTCTCGACCAGGGGGTGAAATTGAGTGGGCAATGAGTATAACCTAGATTTTAGAGGGCCCGTAGTGAAAAATAATTTTCGCTAATTTTTGATTTGCAGAGAGCATTCGTGCCTTGGCTGTGACGTGCCAATGGCGCAGAGTAAAGTTATTTTGTCCTTTCGTGATGGGTCCACTTAGCGGACCAGATGCAGGCCAATGTAAGTTTTTCATTGGTTTTTCTATTTTGCCAAGGGCGATGAGGTCATCACCCCCTATTTACTTAAGCATGAAATCATCCATACTTAGTCATTTTTAAACTCTAAATTACTCAAGACCCTCATGAAAACCTCTCGAAGACTTAACAAAATATCTCATACCTAATTCAGGATTTCAAGCTTAACATTGGAACTCAAGGATTCACTTTAAGCTCTAAGTTTCCTTCAAGCTCATCTCAAGAAAACCCAAGTTTGAGGTATGTGGGTTTCATCCATTGGATCTTTTCACCCATGGAGCCTAATTTTCCTTTTTATCAATATTGCATGATTTCAAGTTATATTACTTGTGACTATCTTTTATTATGAACTACGAGCATAAATTGTTGGGTTTTATGAAATATTAATTGATTATGCATGACTATCTATTTCAAGATTATACTACGATTTGATTATATCTATTAAGACTATGCATGTTTTGAGCTAGAAAACTATGATCTATTATGAACTTTTATGATAGATTTCCAGGTACCCTACATGAGGGTTTTACTACATATTGTTGGGTTGATTTGCATTAAGTTTTCTCATCTTATTTAACTCTCGTATTGCATGATTTTGAACTAGTATCATGAACCAACTAAGTGTTTGATAAAATGTAAAATCAATAATTCTCAAGCTATTAATGATCTATTATATGATTTACAAGTCAAGTGACTCCATGATGATTAAGGGCTTTCAAGCATGTATTGAATTGATGAAAAGTATCTATAATTTAACAAGTGTCAAGTTAAGCCCTATTTTCAAGATTTTGACCTCTTGTGATCCATTTTTATGTTAAAGCAAGTGTTCATGTATTATTATTATTATTATTATTATTATTATTATTATTATTATTATTATTATTATTGTTATCATCATCATCATCATCATCATCATCATCATCATCATCATCATCATCATCATCTAATCTCATGTTCAAGTTAGGTTCACCATTAGAGGTCAAGCATTTTTATGAGATACTTAAGTTATGTTCTTACAAGCTATTTGTGTTATCATTAAAGTGTGATTATTTAAGTTATTACTTGGGATTAGGCTTGGCACCGATAGACGGGATGTCATCGTGGACTATCTTCAAGAGTCCATACTCCTTTCCTCAAACTATGTGCCAACATAGGATTATACTTTACCCTTGCTTTTCTAGTGGATACATTTAGTTCTCTTTATCATGATATCCTTTCCGAAATGGGTCCTGTTTCCATAAAGAGTCTTACTTCATACGAAATGGGTCGTGTTCCCATAAAGTGAAGTATGGTTTACCTTGAAAAGTAGACCACCTCTTTACTAAATGGTGGTAATCGTCAGGATTCCAAGTTGTGGGCTGCTTAGTCTTACTCATGTCAGTTAAGGTCTCTTCCCACATATGTACGATATATTATGCAAGTTGATTGAGTTAGAAGCATATTTTATTATAAGCGTCGATCATGCATGCCATGTTAAGATTATGCATTTCCATTGCTTATGATTATGAATTTTGAATATATTGGCTTATGTCTTTGTTGCATTGCATCCTATATACTTAATACATTCAAACTTACTAACGCATATTCTATGTCAACATGATATTACCATATAGGGACTGAAGCACCATTTGATAATCCTTTGCATGTCTAGTACAATCCTTTGAAGCAAACTTTGGTGAGTCCTCAACTCCAAGGACACTATCTTTGTTACTCTTGCTATTTTGAGACTTCTTTCTGTTGAAAATTTGTTACTATGAGGGTAAGCCCGGAAAGTATCTTATCCCTCGATCCATTCCATGTTAGAGGTTTTGTTGGATATTATGATGTACTTATACTTGAGCTTGAATCTTTTATGCTTTAATGATTACCAATGACATCCCTTAATCCCGCTTCTCTTTTAATATATCTCTTGTTGTTGTTTAGTTTACATCCATAACCAAGGATGTGTGATTGATATGCTAAGAGGCTTGTGTGGGTCCCTTAGGGTTCCCATTAGCCATTTCACATCTAGGCCCTAGGAATGGGTTGTGAGAAACTTGGTATCACAATACTAGGTTGCAAGTGGTCCTAGGGATCCAATACACCATGTCAATTAGAGTCTTATTCATGATTGTGAAGCCTATACGACTATGAATGGAAGGCTATGAGGCATTTTAGGAAATGTTACATTTCTTCGTGGTCTATTCATGCTTTAGATGTTAGTGTAAGGATTTTCCCTTAAAAATGGTCTTTGCTCTTCTAGATCATGCTGATTACAACAGGGAGAGGAAGGAGAGCCGTATACTCGAGGAGCAACTGACCCCTCGCACTCCTCAAGCTCCTCAAGGTGGAGGGATAGTCCAAGATGAGTTTCGAGATGCTACTACAATGTCGGCTCATTGTATGACCAGCCAAATTAACCAAGGGGCCTAAGCTCCTTATGCTCCAACTCTAGCTTCTAGGGTGAGGGATTTCACAAGAATGACCCCACCATTGTTCCATGGGTCTAAGACGGATGAGGTTCCCCAAGAGTTCATAGATAAGGTGTACAATGTGCTATCCATCATGGGGGTAAATTTAGAGGAAAAAGCGGAGTTGGATGCCTACCAACTCAAAGGGGTGGCTCAAATTTGGTTTACACAATGGAAGTTAGAGAAGGGGAATGATAATGCTATCCTTTGGGAAGAGTTCAAAGCCGCATTCCTCAACCAGTTATTTCTTATCGATCTAAGGGAGGATAAAATGATAGAGTTTATGAACATTAAGTAAGGTTCCATGAGTGTGAGGCAGTATTCCCTCAAGTTCAACAAGCTATCCAAGTATGCTCCCTATTTGGTAGCCGATCTAATATCAAGGATGAACAAGTTTATGTTGGGGCTGTCCAACTTGGTTAATGAGGAGCATTGTACCACCATGCTAGTGAGTGATATTGATTTATCCCATCTCATGACTTATGCCGAGCCACTAGAGAGGGAAAATCTTAGAAAAGGGAGAAGTGGTAAGTCTAAGAGGGCTCGTCTTGAAGGTGGTTTCCAATGTCCCAAGGGTGGACGGTTTCCACAAGGCCATGGGTTCCAAGTTAAGGGTCTTCCAATGATCCTAAGAAGAGATTTGCTCATGATAATCCAAGATTCCAAGGTGGTAATGGTGGGATGGAAAATCCAAAAACCATGGTGGCCATGTTTGAGGAACTCTAATGCTTGCTTTGGTTGTGGTGAAATGGGTCAAAAAGTCATTGATGGTCCTCATGCTCAAAACAAAGGTAGATATGGTCATACACAAGGCCAAGGTGCAAATGTGGGTCCAAGGGCCAAGGGAGGCCAACAAGGGGGTGCTCCAAGGAAAAATAAATTCTATGCTCTTCAAGGAAGACAAGGGGTGGATGAGATGCCGTATTTCGTCACTAGTATGTTAAATTTTTTTGATTTTGATATGTATGCATTGATAGACCCGGGTGCCACTCTTTCTTTTATTACTCCTTTGGTTGCCAAAAAACATCATGTTATTCCCGAATTTTTGTGTGAACATTATGAAGTGTCTACCCCTGTTGATAAGTTCGTTGTAGCTAGAAGAGTCTATATAAATTGTCCCGTCTTCATTTTTCATTAAGTCTTGCCTTGTGATTTTGTTGAATAAGTTATAGTGGAATCTGATGTCATTCTAGGGATGGATTAGTTGCATGCAAATTATGCTTCTGTTGATTGTAGAACTTGTCGGGTTAAATTCCAATTCCGTAATGATGTCGCCTTGGTGAGAAAGTCATGATGTGGTGATCAAAGGTAGATTCATTTCTTGTTTTAAAGCCCAAAGATTTCTAAGCGTTGTCTTTATCATCTTGTGAGGTTAGGGATGTTGACTCCAAAGTCCTTCCTATTAAGTCGGTTCTGGTAGTTGATGAGTTTCTAGATGTCTTTCCCGATGACCTTTCCGATGTTCCTCCCGAGAGAGAAATAAACTTTGGTATAGACCTCCATCATGATACTCGATACATTTTCATTCTCTCTTACTATATGGCCCCAGTGAAATTGAAGGACTTAAAGGAGTAATTAAGGAATTTGTTGGAAAAGTGTTTGATAAGGCCTAGTAAGTAACCTTGGGGTGCATCGGTTTTGTTTGTGAAAAAAAAGATGGTTTCCTTAGAATGTGCATTGATTACCGACAACTTAATAGAGTCATAATAAAGAACAAGTACCCTCTACCAAGTATTGATGACCTTTTTGATCAACTATAATGGGCTAGTCACTTTTCCAAGATTGATCTTTGGTCCGGATCATCAAGTAAAAGTGAGGGAGTGTGATATTCCTAAAACTGCTTTCTAGACTAGGTATGGGCACTTTGAATTTGTGGTCATCTCCTTTGGTTGATTAATGCACCGCCTATGTTTATAGATCACATAAATAGGGTCTCTAAATCCTACCTTTACATGTTCATGATGGTCTTTATTGATTATATCTTGATTTATTCCCATAGTAAGGAGGAGCATGTGAATCACTTTAGGGTAGTGTTACAAATCTTGAGGGAGGAGAAGTTGTATGTTAAATATGAAAAATGTGAGTTTTGTTTGAAAGAAATTGCTTTTCTAGGGCATGTGGTGTCTGGTGATGGTATTAAGGTGGATCCTAAGAAGACAGAGGTCGTTAGAGATTGTTCTAGACCTTTGACTCCATCGGATATTAGAAGTTTCTTGGGTTTGGTGTATTATTGTTGGAGGTTTGTGAATGGATTTTCTTTTATTGGTTATCCTATGATTAAGTTGATACAAAAGAGGCTTGCTAAAGCTAAAAATGGAACTTAGCTTCTCACTAACTACATCAAAAGCAAAATCCTCAACTGAAAATACAATATGAGCTAGAATGGGGTTATCTTAGCTACTGTGGTGTGCATATGCCAGGAATCGCACCATAGCCGAAGTTGATCGAGGGACATATATTGATGTAGAAAGAAGCTCTCAAGCTAAGGCGGAGAAGAAAGCTTACGATTCTATTGGTGTGAAGTGAGCTCTAACAATCGAAGCGGCTAAAGGAGCCTGCTTTGGTAACCCTACGAGGAAGTCTTGCTCATTAAAGTCAGCTTCAAACTTCCGGTAATCGCTTATCGCTCCTACTGTTAGAACTCCAACTAACAAGGGAAATCAAATGGAAGACCTTAACACTTCCACTGCCTGAAAGACCGATCATTGGAAGGAAACTGCACGATTAGCAGTGAATAGGATCAATCCTCCATATTCTTCTCTTCAGCATAATAGTTAAGCATCATACTACAACAATAGACCACCCGTCTATAAGCTTTCCCTATCCTTCTGATGAACCTCTTTCTGGCTATTGAGGCAAAATTCGTGTGGACCAATGAATGTGAGAAAAGTTTCCAAAGTTTGAAAGATAAGATTGTCTCCACACCTATCTTGGCTCTATCGAAAGGATTGGAAGGGTTCGTGGTATATAGTGATGCCTCAAGAATTGGTTTGGGGTGTGTTTTGATGCAAAATGGTAAGGTGATAGCATATGCCTCTAGAAAACTTAAGGTACATAAGAAGAATTCTCCCACCCATGATCTCGAATTGGCGTCCCAAGTATTTTCTTTGAAAATTTGGCATCACCACTTGTATGGGGTTCGTGTTGATTCATCTGTTTACCGACCATAAGAGTTTCCAATATGTGTTCACCCAAAAGAATCTTAACTTGGGACAAAGAAGGTGGTTGAAGCTCCATAATGACTATGATGTGAGTGTGCATTATCATCTCGGCAAAGCTAATGTTGTGGCCGATGCTCTAAGTAGAGTATCCATGGGTAGTCTAGCTCATGTTGAGGATGGTGGCAAGGAGGTGGCTAGAGAAGTTCACCGGTTGGCTAGATTGGGTCCTAGGTTGGATCAGATTGATAATGATGGTATAGTGGTTGTTGATGGTCCTAAATCTTCTTTGATTGAGAAGGTAAAGGCAAACCAAGATCTTGATACTGCCTTGATAGAGTTGAAGGCCTTGGTGAAAGATGGTAAAGTGGAGGTTTTATCCCAAGGGGGAGATGGTAACCTTAGGTACCAAGGTAGATTGCGTGTGCAAAATGTAGATAACTTGAAAGAAATGATTTTGAAAGAGGCCCATAATTCATCCTATTCCATTCACCCTAATTCTACAAAGATATGTAAAGATTTGAGGGAGGTGTATTGGTGGGGTGGTTTGAAGAGAGACATTGCCAAGTTCTTATTCGGATGACATAATTGCCAACAAGACAAAGCCGAACATCATTGGTTGGGTGGCCTATCCCAAGACATAGAGATTCTTACTTGGAAGTGGGAAGAGATCAACATATATTTTGTGGTTAGGTTGCCTAAGACTAGCAAACATTTTGACTCTATTGGGTTGTTGGGCTGCCTAAGACTAGGAATCATTTCAGATTGTGGGTGCTCAATTCACTTCTCACAATTGGAGGTCCTTCTAAAGTGGTCTTGGTACCAAGGTTAAGCTTAGCACAACTTTTAATCCTCAAATAAATGGTCAAGCCAATATCCAAACTCTTGAGTATATGCTTAGAGCTTGTTTTATAGAGTTTAAGGGTATTTGGGATGAACATCTTCCACTTTCTGAGTTTGCTTATAACTATAGCTACCACTCAAGTATTAGTATGGCTTCTTTGAAGCTTTAAATGGTAGACATTTTAGATCCCCAGTTGGGTGGCTTGAAGTAGGAGAGATTGCTTTAGCAGGTTTGGATTTGGTTATGGAGGCCATGGAGAAGGTGATGTTCATAAGGGAGAGATTGAAAATATCCCAAAGTAGACAAAAGTCCTTTTCCAATGAGAGGAGAAGAGATCTTGAGTTTAAGTTTGGTGATAGGGTTTTCTTAAAAGTCTTACCCATGAAGGTTGTGGTCTGATTTTGCAAGAAGGGGAAATTACACCCAAGGTTTATGGGTCCTTATAAAGTTTCGAGGAGAGTGGGTAAGGTTGCATATGAGTTAGAGTTGCCTATTGAAATGGATATGGTTTGTCCAGTCTTCCATGTGCCCATGTTGAGAAAGTGTGTGGGTGACCCAAGTGCTATAGTACCTTTGGATGTTGTGGATGTTCTAGAAGATAATTTGACCTTTGAGGCGGTCCCGATGAAAATTTTGATAGACAAATGAAGAGGTTGAGAAACAAAGATGTAGCTTCAGTCAAGGTTCTTTGGAGGAACAAACAAGTTGATAGTGCCACACAGGAAGCCGAGGCGGACATGAGAAAGCGATACCCATATCTCTTCCATTCTACTCAAACCGAAGGTACTAACTTAAGTCCCCTATATGAATTCAAGTCTTAAGTTTCATCGTTTACGTTATTTTTGCATGCATTCATGTTCATGGTAATAAGTTTATGGTGATTTTTGACATTTATGTTGAAATTTTTTAAAATTGATATTTAAGTGCATTTGTTGCATTCATGTCGGGCTGAAATATTCATGATTACTTCACTTATGCATCTTTCTTTGACATTCATGGACGAATGTTCCCAAGGGGGAGATATTGAAATGCCCAAAAAATGTGCTTTGTAAATGTCCATAATCATAATTTTTATATATCACAAAATTCGTGCATGATATCAAAAATTGGATTCATATTCTCAATCTGAGGAAAAAATAATTTAACTAATTTACCATTTTCAGAGAGTATCCGCTCCCTAGATGCAATGCGCTAGGGGAACAAAGTAGTGTTATTTTGTACTTCGTGATGGGTTCGCGTCGTGGACCAGACGAGGAAAAATTTATGTTTTTCTTGGTTCTTTTATTCTGGCTAAGGGCATTGGGGTCATAGCCCCATGCTCACTTAAGCGTGAAATTACCCATACTTAGCCATTTTTTAACACCATATCACTCAAAACACTCACAAAAACCTCTCCGAGACTTAACAAAATATCTCATACCATATTCAAGGATTTCATGCTTAACTTTGGAACTCAAGGATTCACTTTAAGCTCTAATTTTCCTTCAATCTCATCTCAAAAAAAACCAAAGTTTGAGGTATGTCTGTTTCATCCATTGAGTCCTTTCACTCATAGAGCCCAATCTTCAATTTTATAAAAATTGCATGATTTCAAATTGTATTACTTATGGGTATCTCTTATTATGATTATGTGTATAAATTATGGTAGGGTTTTAGGAAATATTGATTGATTATGCATGACTATCTATTTCAAGCTTATACCATGATTTCATTATATCTATTGAGACTATGCATGTTTTAGGCTAGGAAACTATGATCTACTTTGAACTTTTGTGATGGATATCAAGGTACCCTATATGAGGGTTTTACTACATGTTGGTAGGTTGATTTGCATTAAGTTTTCTCATCTTATTTCACTCTCGAATTGCATGATTTTGAACTAGTATCATGAACCCACCAAGTGTTTGATAAAATGTCAAGTCAAGAATTCTCAAGCTATTGATGATCTATTATATGATTTACAAGTCAAGTGGCTCTATGATGATTAAGGGCTTTCAAGTATTTATTGAATTCATGAAAAGTATCTCTGATTTTACAAGTATCAAGTTAAGCCCTATTTTCAAGATCTTGACCTCTTGTGAGTCATTTCATGTTCAAGCAAGGGTTCATGTATTATTATTATCTACTCTCATGTTCAAGTTATGCTCATCATTTGAGATCAAGCATATTTATGAGCTACTCAAGTCATGTTCTTACAAGATATTCATGTTATGATTAAAGAGTGATTATTTCAAGTATTTCGTGGTTTTAGGCTTAGCACCGGCGGATTGGATGTCGGTGTGGACTATCTTCAAGAGTCCATACTCCTTTCCTTAAACTATATGCCAACATAGAATTATTCTTTACCCTTTCTATTCTAGTGTATCCATCTAGTGCACTTTATCATGAAATCCTTTCCGAAATGGGTCATGTTCCAATAAAGAGGCTTACTTCATACGAAATGGGTAAAGTTTCCGTAAGGTGAAGTATGATTTACCTTGGCTAGTGGACCACCACTTTACTGATGAGGGGTAATCATCGAGATTCCAAGTTGTAGCTCATTTAGTCTTACTCATGTTGGTTAAGGTCTCTTCCCACATATGGATGGTATATTATACAAGTTGATTGAGTTACAAACATGTTTTATCACAAGCATTGATCATGCATGCCATGTTGAGATTATGTGTTTCTATTGCATATGATTATGCATTTTGAATATATTGACTTATGTCTTTGTTGCATTGCGTCCTACGTATTTACTATATTCAAACGTACTAATGCATATCTATGCATATATGATATTACCATATAGGGACCAGAGCACCATTTGATCATCCTGTATATGTCTAGTATGATCCTTTGAAGCAAGCTTTGGTGAGTCCTCAAGTCCGAGTACATTATCTTTATTACTCTTGCTATTTTGAGACTTCCTTATGTTGAACATTTGTTACTATGAGGGTGAGACCGGAAAGTGTCTTGCCCCCGCTCCATTCTATGTTAGAGGTGTTGTTGGATATCATGATGTACTTATGTTTGAGCTTGACTCTTTTATGCTTTAATGATTATCAAAGACTTCCCCTAGTCCCACATCCCTTTTGTTACATCTCTTGTTGTTGTTTACTTTGATTTCGCTATCAAGGATATGTGATTGATATACTAAGAGGCTTGTTTGGGTCCCTCCAAGTTCCCATTCGCCATTTCATGTCTATGCCCTAGGCTCGGGTCATGACCATATTATTTATAGGATTGACCCTAACCTTGGTTAGGTTATATAATTTGACAATGACTTTACCTTTAAATGGGAGATGTAGTTTGGGTGACATGTAATGACCTAGACTTTGGGAAAAAAAGCTTAGAGATGTGAAGTATATTGGCTGCAAGTGTTTTTGGCCAAGTAACCTCACCATAGGCACCTCCATGAGCTATGCTCCTTACCATGGTTCATGAAGGGGGCTCGTGGCAAAGGCCTAACCTGTGCTCCCTCTATTTGTCTACATAGACCACCACAGCCACTTGTACAGTTCGTGCAAGCTCCGATGGCCCATGGTGGTCCTTCCGTGAAGATTTCAAGCGAAATTTTGGCTAAGTATCAAATCACCATCTTGGAACTTAGAACTTTGTACGAGTGCTTTACACAGATAACAATAGCCTTGCATGGGCCACATGTCTTCCGTGAGAGCGATCTTGGTAATTTTTCTAAGTATGATAGTACTGTCTCGATGATGAGGCACCCTGTATGGGAACTTGCATGGTCTATGGAGCTCTGTATGACTCGTGAAGTGCTTTCGTGGAGATGCCCAAGGTACCTTTCAAGGTCTATTCAATTGGGGCTAGTCCTTTGACCTCCCAAATCAGTTCCATGCTTTCCATATCTCTCCTTGCGCTCTGTAATGCTTAGTTCCTCATTCACTCGTTCAAAATGCTTTTCAAATCCTTTTTTCAAGCTCTAATCAGAGGATCTCTATAGAACCCTCAAACTCAAGCGAAATTCACTTTCAAGCATTCAATCCAAGCTTATTTATATGGTTTAGGGTCATCACATGTCTCCTTCATCAAGCTAAGTTTAAAGGAATTCTATTAGCTAAGATTTTAAATGAACTAATAGAAGGGCCAACTTTAAATGGTCATATCTCCTTGCACAAAAAAACCAGGTGTCCTACGACCTATCAGATTTAAGGTCTTTAAATTCTCTTTCTGAAACATCTATTTTACCCTTCCCATTTTTGTAGAACCTATAAGTGACAGTGAACTTTCATGAACTGTGAAAAGCTTCATGACCTGTGAGGCCATCCGTGGCGATTTTCAAATAAAATTCAAAGATTCATTTTATTGAGGTATATTTGATATTTTGACCCATCCCCAAGGATTTTTAAGATCTTTATACTCCCTTTTACACTCCTAAACATCTTCTATACTAATTCTAACCTCCCATTCAAGCTTTACGCTTAGTTTATTTCATTACTCTTAAGACTTTCTCTCCAAGTCACACATTTAAAGGATTCAAGCTAGAATTCAGTTGGGATTTCCGTTTCGAACTAAATTCTCAAACTCATCTTCCTAAGCAAGGTATATGAGATTGATTCACGATTCCTTTCAATCGTCAAGCCCAAACTTCTTACTTCTTAATTTATGATTTTTAAGCTTACTTTAAATATGAGTCTTTTGAATTAATGTTAATTTGATTAAATTTGAAATATGAGACATATTTAATTGATATTTTAAAAGAGATTTAACCCCTAATATTATGAAGATTTGAATATGCATATCCCCTTAAATGTTGAATCAATGCATGAGTAATTTCAAGTAAGCTTTAATTGATGATTTCTTCATGAATTTACTATGATTTCATTATATTATGATGATTTAACTATGAATTCCTAGTGCCCATGCTATACATTCATTCCTCATGGCATATGCATGTATGAACATTATTTTTCATTAGATTTATGATGTTGGTCAAGATCCAATTATGATTATGATCATGACCTAATTATGATTATGACTATATTTTAAAGAAAGTATGGTTATGACATGGCATATGATCATATTATGTCTATGATTTGACTCAAGAGTGATTTGCTGTCAAATTACAGCACATTTGGTGCCTAAAACAAAGGATTTTGTAAGTTCTTAAAGTGACTTTTTAGTGTTTTGAGGTGTTTTTATGTTAATCTTGTAAAACAGTTAGATTAACATGATTTTGAAGGAAAGTTACAGATTTTGCTGAAGCATAGGCCATACGATCCCTCCTATGAGTCATAGCTCACGTACGAGTCGTAGGTTGTGTCATAGCAGGAATCAAAGATCAAAAAAACAAAAATCTTCCAAGTAAAGGTCACCCCTACCAGCACAGCCTATGAGTCATAATACACACTATGACTCGTATAGTTAGATTCGTAGCAAGAATCAGTGAGCCAAATTAGTAGACCAAAAACATAAGACCAAGACTATGAGACTAAAATACAAGTTAGAGCTCGAGTAATGACTTATACCTACGGGTCGTAGAAGTTCAGTCCAAGATGCCAAGACTCTGATACGAGACCCTGACTATGACTCATAGGCCAACCTACAAGTCTTAACTGTGTAATTTATTAGATGCTAGCTGTCTTTTCTATATAATTCTTAGGGTTTTTTTGTAAATATTATAAATAGTTTAAGTTAGATTTTTCAAGGGAGTTCGAACAGTAGATCTTTCTCCATTACATTTTGAAGCTCTTCTTAGATTTTGGAGTAGATTATTGTTCCCTTTGCAAAACTCATTTTGGGGATTGCAAATCTTGCTTTGCACTCTTTGTAGATTAATCAAGCTTGTGGCTTTGCAACTTATGGTGGCTATTTCCTTCATTATTATTAGTGAAACTCTCAACTATGCCTATTATGTGCATTTTTATGTGTTTCATCTTAGCCACGAGTAGCAAAAGACCCACAACTTGGGGTTGTGGGAACCATGGGTAGTTTACTTGAGATGAACTAAGTCTTGTGCATATCTATGATTGGGGTTTTGCATGTATTGTTCATTTTCCTTCATGACTAATGTTGTTTGGTGGTGGCCAACACCAAACCCTTCCTACTATAGCGATCCCAACCAAGGTAATAACAAATAGGAAAAGGGAAGAAGATGACATGATTCAGTTGATGTTTTCCCATTTAAGCGACTAAACCTGAACAAGGGTAGGTTGGCTGGGACAATAGGTAACAATTAGTTGGTACAATATGGTGGCCGACCAAGCGCCATGGTGAAATTCGACCTTCACCTTCACAAGAGGACTGGAAGAACCTAAGTTACCATCCTGCATGTGATTCACTGATCAAAGTTATGTTACCTAGGGTAATTAAGTCAAGGAGCTACGGGAAGCACAATTCCAATGTTGTCCCCAAAATTGAGTGTTTTCTTGAATTTTAATTAGTGTTTATTTCTTGTGTTCTATGAATCACAACAAACCCCTCAATCTAGAGATTATAGTTATAGATCCTAGGAATGATTAGAAGTGAAATCTTTTAGTCAAGCCCTGTATTCCTTGTGGATTCGATGCTAACCTTAGTTAAGTTAATTACTGATAACGACAGCTTTCTTATTGGAGAGTGACAATCATAAAAAATTATGGCACCGTTGCCGGGGAATAAAATTAGATTTTTACTTGAATTCACTATTAGTTAGTTCTAGTATTGATTTCTAGAGTCTCTTATACATTACTTTTGTTTTGTTTTTGTTGTTTGATTTCTTTTGCAGGGTGTACTAGGTTGTATGCCCAACATAAGAAGCCAAGGAAATCCCTTAGCTCCACTAGGTTGTACGCCCAACATAAGGAGCCAAGGAAATCCCTTACCTCCTCTAAGTTTGGAGATCCATCGGTTACAAAGAAGGATGGCTTGAGTGGATGAGGACATTGAGGTTGATGAGGATATGCATGTAAATGAGGAAGACTTAAGAAGAGAGGAGAATCCACCACCAAGGGTTAACTAGCAATAGCTTAGAGATTTTAATGCAAATGCTTATGGATGGAACCAATATCGATTAAACCCTATAGCGATGGATGTTATTGGTTCTATAGTACTGCCCCCTCTACCAGCAGATTCTATGTTTTCGGTATCAAGAGGATTGCACCAGAGACTCCAAAACCATGGACTATTAACAAGGCTACCATGAGAGGATCCCCACCTTTATCTCTAAAATGTCGTCTTCGTGTGAAAAAGTGTCATGGGGACACAAAATATTTCTATTGACACTGTTGGATTGAGGGTGTTGCCATTTAACTGATAGGCAATGCAACTATATGGTTATCTAAACTTCCTCTTGTACCATCACGAGTTGGGCTGAGCTGTAAAGGGTGTTCCTAGAAAGATATTTCCCAAGGTTGAAGAAGCTGAAGCTTAAGGATCAAATTAATAACTCTGAGCAATTGCCTGGAGACTCTCTTAGCACTACATGGGAGAGATTCACCAAATGCTTGAGGATGGTCCCTGATCACAAAATTGTTGATGATGCTTTGGTTGAGATCTTCTATAGAGCACTTGATGATAATAGCAACGCTTGCGGCAACACGATCATGGGAGGTGTTTTCTTGATCAACCATTTGAGCTAGTGGCCTAAAGAATAGCACAATTAGTGAAGATCAACAGAGAATGGGGACAGAGTGAGCATGGTAATACAAAGAGTTTTTGTGCGGTTACCACAAATAATGAGCAAGCAAAAGTGAAAGAAGAGATTATGGAGCAACTTGCTCAACTACGTACGAGCATGGATTTGGTTTTGAAGCAAAACCAAATTAGAGTGAAGGCAATAGCTCACAGACCCCCAATTACTGCTATTTATGATGATCAATTCTTTGATGAGGATGCGTGTTATGTGAGTAACCAAGTGGCGGGTTTACGGAACAACCTCCAAGGGTCCAATCCGGACTATTGGAGGCAAGGTTCTGGGAATCAAGGTTGGAACTTTAACCGTGATGGGATGTACATAGATAATAGTGGTGGATACTATGAGAGAGAAAGAGTGCCAGACCCAGAATTGAGAAGGGAGGGCTACAGAAATGGTCCTTATGTACCTCCAAAATATCATGACGCTGGATCAAGCAATTCTATGATCGAAGATATGTTTGAAAAGTTGTTAAGGTGAGCAGACCATCAAGATGATACTCTAAAGGATATAAAAGTAGATATCTAAAGTATTAATCAAAAGATCGAGTCTCATTCAGTGGTAATCAAGAAACTTGAGCAATAATTTGGACAAGTTTGTTCACGATTGAACCAACATCAAAAGGGCACCCTACCAAGCACTATGGTTTAAAAATTCTAAAAATGAAGGGAATTGTATGGTAGTGATGACTCGGAGTGGAAAAAGTAAAATAGATCCCCCTATGCTTGTTATTGTGATGAAGTCATTGAGAAGGGTCTTGGTGGTGAAGTTGAAGTTAAAGGAAAAGATCTAAAGGATGTTGGGATGCAACAAGAAGATATAAGGGAGCATGACAAAGTGAAATCCATCCCAAAACCTCGTCCCTAGTTCCCTCAATGGCTCAAGAAGAAGGAAGAGGAAGGTAAATTCAAACACTTCATTTCAATGTTAAAGCAACTCTCCATCAACATCCCTTTCTTAGAAGCACTGGAGAAAATGCTCGGATATGCTCAATATATAAAGGACTCAGTCACCAAGAAATGCAATTTGAGATGAGAGTTCTCTCCAAAACTCCAACAATGTAGTGTGATTATGACTAAATGCCTTGCTCAAAAGCGAGAGGACCCCGGGGCATTCACCATTCTTTGCACTATAGGTGACGTTGAATATGCAAGAGAATTATGCGACTTAGGAGCAATTATCAATTTAATGCCTCTTGCCATATTAAAAAAGATTGGCCTTGTTACTCCTACCCTGATATGAATGACATTTCTTATGGCAAACCGAACCATTAAAAAACCGAAGAGAATCCTTTTAGATGTGGTTATTAAAGTCGATAAGTCGCCTTTCCAACAGATTTTGTGATCCTTGACTGCGAAATTGATTTTGACATGCCTATCATTTTGGGGAGACCTTTTCTGGCCACTAGGAGAGCACTAGTAGATATGGATTCAAGTCAGCTACGGTTCAGGTTTAATGATGCAGAAGTTGTATTCGATATTCTCCAATTCATAAAACACCTAGATGATGCATGAGTGAAGTGTAGACCCTTAATGGTAGTTGGCAAAGGAAGATGATAAAGTCAAGCGACGATGTTAAACAAGGTGCTTCTTGGGAGGCAACCCAAGCATTTTACTAATTATTTGTTTGATTGAGACTTAGAGTAGTAGTAGTAGTTTGGCCTAAATTTAGAGAAAATAATGGAAATGTAATAATTCTGAGGATTCCTGTGTTTTGAGATTTGGTATGCAGGTGAGAAGGAAAGAACTGAAGATATGGAAAAAATTGGACTTGGAGTAGCTCCTACGAGAAGGCCTACGATTCACAGTCTTCACTACGACTCATAGTCATGCCTTGTGGGGGAGGTAATAAGTATCTGAAGTTGGCACATACACCATGAGCCAACCTTACGATTTGTAGAACCCCCTACGAGTTATAAGTGGGGTTCATAAAGCCTAGGTTTGATTCCTAAATTTTTACTAAGTTTTTGGTTTGTTATGAGACTAGGACAACCTACGACTATGACATAGTCATGTCTCGCAGGCCCTATCTGCAACCTTTTGAAATCTGACCAGGTTTACTTATAAAAGGGGACAAAATTATTTTTGACCCTAAATTCCCAATCCTTTACCCCAAATACGAAGAAAATCCCCAGTTTCATCCTGTGATTCTTCCTCTGACCAAAAATCCTGGCTACCCACATCATTTTTCGGTGAAGATTTTGGAGACGGTGTAAATTTCTAGGGTTTCATTACGAAAATCATCTCCCTTATCTTTTGTTCACTTCTCAATCAAATTGGTAAGCTCTTCAGTTATATTTATCGATTTTTGTTGACGAACTTGTTCCCTACATGAGTATACGTTAGTTTGATCATGCTTAAGTATGCCATATATTGATTTTTGAGCAAAACTTGTAATCTAGGGTTTGTGGGCCTTGAAAAATATTGAGTTGTGAATTAAACCTTGTTGAGATTCTTGAATGGATGATTGTTAGCATGAAATTGAATTTTTTTATTTGTATTATATTATTATTATCAGAGTTGAAATTTAGGTAGTATGGGGATGATTACCTATGCTTGAACATGTGGGTTTGATTGACTCATTGTGAATAGTGATTGCATTCCTTTGAAACATTGTATGGTTGTCAAGTGTTTGTTTGTAATGTATTTTACGTTTGGTGTGCTTAACGAATTGTAGAATTGATTTCAACTCTTATGAATAATGGTCACTTTGAGCTGCCAATGTTAGTTTGGAATTGAATATGTGTCATTTATTCTTAGTTTACTCCTATTTTCTTGAATGAGTTGAAGTTTGGTGATATATTTGTGCATTGAGTGGGAAATAAGTAGGAATTGTAGGTGGCTTCTGTGCTTAGTTACGACGCACTCCCATGACTCGTAAGTTCCTATACGAGTCGTAGAGGTCACTCGTAGCAAGCATCCGTCCCCTGTAATTCCTTCATATTCCTGATATGAGACCCACAATATGACTCATAGTACCTGGTATGACTCATAGTGCTTCTTATATGCCCAACACAAGGAGCCAAGGCAATCCCTTAGCTCCACTGAATTCAGAGATCCATCGACTACCAAGATGGATGGATCGAGTGAATGAGGATATTGTGGTTGAGGAGGATATGCATGCGAATGAGGAAGACTTAAGAAGAGAGAAAAATCTACCACCAAAGGTTAACCGTCCATAACTTAGAGATTTCAATGCAAATGCTTATGGCTGGAATCAATACCGATTAAATCCTATGGCGATGGATGTTATCGGTTCTATAGTATATCCCCCTTTACTAGAAAATGCTAAGGTCGCGGTCTCAGGTGTATTGTTCTAGATGCTTCAAAACCGTGGCCTATTCATATAGCTACTGTCAGAGGATCCCTACCGTCATCTCCAAAATGTCGTCTTCGTGTGCAAAAGTGTCATGGGGAGATAAAATATTTCTATTTGACGTTGTTGGATTAAGGATGTTGTCATTTTCACCGATTGGAAATGCAGTTATATGGTTGTCTGAACTTCCTCCGGGTACCATCACGAGTTGGGTTGAGCTGTAGAGGGTGTTCGTAGAAAGAAATTTCCAAAGGTTGAAGAAGCTGTAGCTTAAGGACAAAATTAATAACTTCAAGAAATTGCCTGGAGACTCCCTTAGCACTACATGCGAGAGATTCACCAAATGCTTGAGGATGGTCCCTGATCACAAAATTGTTGATGATGCTTTGGTGGAGAGCTTCTGTAGAGCACTTGATGATAATAGCAAAGCTTGCGCTAAAACGATCATGGGAGGTGTTTTTATTGATCAACAATTTGAGCTAGATGCCGAAAGAATGAAGCAAGTGGTGAAGACCAACAGAGACATGGGGACAAAGTGAGCATGGTAATACAAAGAGTTCTTGTGTGATTACCTCAAATAGTGAGCAAGAAAAAGTGAAAGAAGCGCTTATCGAGCAACATACTCTACTCCGTACGAGCATGGATTTGGTTTTGAAGCAAAAACAAGCTAGTGTGAAGGCAATACCCGACCAACCCCCAATTACTCCTGTGTATGATGACCAATTCTTTGATGAGGATTCCTATTATATGTGTAATCAAGTGGCGGGTTTTCCCTAAGGGTCCAATTCACACTATTAGAGGCAAGATTCCAGGAATCAAGGTCGAAACGTTAATTGTGATAGGATGTACGGAGATAATAGGGGTGGATATTATGAGAGAAAGAGTGCCAAATGCAGAATGGAGAAGGGAGGGCCACAGAAATGGTCCTTATGTACCACCACACAATCTTGATGTCTGATCAAGCAATTCTAGGATTGAAGATATGCTTGAAAAGTTTTTGAAGTGAGTAGACCATCAAGATGAGACTCTAAAGGGAATGAAAGCAGATATGTCAAGCATTAATGAAAAGATAGTGTCTTGTTCAGTGGAAATCAAGAAACTTGAACAACAATTTGGACAAGTTTCTTTACAATTGAACCAACACCAAAAGGGCACCCTACCAAGCAATATGGTTCAGAATCCTAAACATGAAGGGTATTACATGGCGTGTGATGACTCAAAGTGGCAAAAGCACAATAGATCCCCTTATGCTTATTATTATGGATGAAGTCGTTGAGAAGGGTCTTGGTGGTGAAGTTGAAGTTGAGGGAGAAGATCCAAAGGGTCTTGGGATGCAACAAGAAGAGATAAGGGAGCATGCCAAAGTGAAATCCATCCCAAAACCTCCTCTTCAGTTCCCTTAAAGGCTCAAGAAGAAGGAAGAGGAGGGTAAATTCAAACACTTCCTCTCAATGTTGAAGCAACTCTCTATCAACATCCCTCTCCTAGAAGCATTGGAGAATATGCCTGGGATATGCTAAATATGTGAAGGACTTAGTCACCAAGAAATGCACTTTAAGACGAGAGTTCTCTCAAGAACTTCAATAATGTAGTGCGATAATAACTAAATGCCTTGCTCAAAAGCGAGAGGACCCCAGGGCATTCACCATTCCTTGGACTATCGGCGATGTTAAACATGCAAAATAATTATGCGACTTAGGAGCAAGCATCAATTTAATGCCTCTTGTCATATTCAAAAAGTTTGGCCTTGTTACTCCTACCCTGACACAAATAAGGTTGCTTATGATAGATCGAACAATTAAAAAGCTGAAGGGAATCCTTTTGGATGTGCTTGTTAAAGTCAATAAGTTCATCTTTCCAGCAGATTTTATGATCCTAGACTGCAAAGTTCATTTTGAGGTGTTCATCATTTTGGGGAGACCTTTTCTGGCAACTGGGATAGCAGCAGTGGATGGATTCAGGTCAGCTATGACTCCAAGTTAATGATGAAGAAGATATATTGGATATTTACCAATGCATGAAACACCCAGATGAAAGCAAGAGTGAAGTGTGGACCCTCGATGACAGTTGACAAAGGAAGATGACAAAGTTGAGCCACAATGTTAAACAAGGTGCTTCTTGGGAGGTAACCCAAGTATTTTGCTAATTAGTTGTTTGTTTGAGACTTAGAGTAGTAGTAGTAGTAGTTTGATTTAAATTTAGAGATAATGATGCAATTGTAATAATTTTGAGGATTTCTGCTCTTTGAGATTTGGTATGTAGCTGAGAAGGAAAGAACTGAAGATCTGGGAAAAATCGGACTTGGAGCAGCTCCTACAAGCAGGCCCATGAGTTGTAGTCTACACTACGAATCATAATAATGCCTTGTAGGGGGAAATAGTAAGTATGTGAAGTTGACACATACAAGCCAACCTTATGATTCGTAGGATCCCCTACGAGTCATAAGTGGGTCTTGTATGTGCCAACTTCACATACTTACTATTTCCCCCTACAAGGCATTATTATGAGTCATAGTGTAGATTACAACTCATGGGCCTGCTTACGAGTCATAAGTGGGGTTCATAGTGCCAGGTATAATTCCTAAATTTTTACCAAGTGTTTGGTCTGGTATGAGACTATAACGACCTACAACTATGACTCGTAGTCGGTGTCTTATAGCCCTGATCTGCATTCTTTTGAAATTTGACCCGGTTTGCTTACAAAAGGGGTAAAAATTATTTTTGACCCCAAATTCCCAATCCTTTACCCTAAAGATGATAGAAAACCCTAGTTTCATCCTGTGATTCTTCCTCCAACCAAAAATCCCGGCTACCCACGTCATTTTCCTGCATAGATTCTAGCATGCACGTAGATTTCTAGGGTTTCATCGCAAAAATCATCTCTCTTCCTTTGATTCACTTATAAATCAAATTGGTAATCTCTTTAGTTACATTTCTCAATTTTGTTGACGAGCTAGTTTACTACTTGAGTATATGTTTAGTTTGATCATGCTTAAGTATGCCATACGTTGACTTTTGAGCTAAACCTGTAATCTAGGGATTGTAGGCCTTGAAAAAGATTGAGTTGTGAACTATACCTTGTTGAGATTCTTGAAAGGATGATTGTGAGCATGAAATTGATGAACTTTTGGTTTGTATTGTTTTATTATTGTCGGAGTTGAAATTTAAGGGATGATTGCCTATGCTTGAACATGTGGGTTTGATTGAAGAATTGTGAATGGTGATTGCACTCCTTTGGAATGTTGGATAGTTGTCAAATGTTAGTTCGTAACATATTTTATGTTTTGTGTGCTTGAATAACTATAGAATTGATTTCAACTCTTAGGGATAATGGTCGTTTTGAGCTGCGAATGTTAGTTTGGAATTGAATATGTGTCATTTAATCTTGCTTTGCTCCTATTTCTTGAATAAGTTGAAATTTAGTGATGTATTTGTTCTTTGAGTGGGAAATAAGTAGGCATTGCATGTGGCTTCTGTGCTCAGTTACGAGGCACTCCTACAACTCATAAGTTCCTATACAAGTAGTAGTAGGCCCTCGTAGCAAGCATCAGTCACCTATAATTCTGTCATATTCCTCATACTAGACCCATATTGGACTCGTAGTACCTAGTATGAGTCGTAATAAGGGTCTTATAAAACTTGGCTAAGTTTTTAAAACATTTCTGGAACTAGGTATGAGACTAGGCCTAGGACTTGTAGGCCATCCTACGAGTCGTAATTGCATCTCGTATCTGTGATCAGAAAGCATTTTTAAAGGCACAACTGGTTCTACAAGGCCAGTATAGGACTCATAGGTTACCTACGTGTCATAACTTCACTCGTACCTACATATCTGCAGTTACAGCAGTGCATAATTACTTGTTAGTTGTTTTTGTTTATTGTTCTTTGATGAGTATTTCAGTGTATAAAACATCTTGGACTTAAATAATGTTTTGTTGGTTGTTTGCAAATAAAATGCCTACAAATGGAAAATGGGCTATTCAAGATCTTCAGCAGAGGTTGCGGGATGAATCCTCCAATATCGACTAATCCTAGCGCTCTGTGGAAGTCCATAGAGTCAGGTTAGATCCAGAGGCGAATTGACCTCAAACTCAGGCGCTTGCATCACAAACACCTATGGAAGTGAGTAGTTCCTTCCAATATGAAGAGGAGGAACAACAATGCAATAGGGATGGGTCAGACAGTAGCTTGCTGCAGATGACCTCCTCACATTTCGGCTCTGAGTCTGAGTTAGAAAGCACCTCCTACACCCAGCAGGAGGAGGTCTTGTCCCAACCCCCAGCTGATCGTAGATAGTGTGTCCCCAGAATGAGAGAAATATACGACCAGGGGTTGGAGGATAAAGGGCATGGCAAGCCGATCCGTCAATTTCATGAGGAGTCTAGGTTGAATACTACGGGACTAGACAGAGTAGCTAGATTAGATGGGAGATCGGATGAACATGGACTTAGGTGGACCATGTAGTAGCTAGGAAAATATACCCTCTACATAGTCCATAAGTTCTATGCTGCATACCTCGCTACACTCCGCCAGGGCCTGCCGAAGAATAAAACACCAATTGTGCAGCAGAGGCTACGAGTAGTAACAGTCTGGAGGAGGAGAGTTGATATCTCAGAGGAGATAATCTGACGAATGCAATTTGGGCCTGCTTATATAGCTCCTCAGTCCATCACAGAGTACGATAGATGTATTGACAAAATGAGAACAACGGTGACTCGGAAGGACATAAGTACTAGATAGAGTTTTTATGGTGGATTGCTAGCCAGATTTGTTAGGAGGGTGTCGAGATGACCTAGGTAACAAACCACACTGATCCTATAGTAAAAGCCCACCTCTAATTTCGGGCTAAGTTCTGATTGTCCATTATCTGTTGGCGTATTAGGCCAACTTTCACGGATAATGTGATCATCCTCGAGAGTGTGGTATTGTTGGCCAGCCTTCTAGCTGTGTATTCTATATATTGGGACCAGATCATTTCAGAGTAGATTCACGAGGATGCATCTCGGACAAGCACCTCATTGTCATTTCCAATTTTGATTCATCGATTATATAGTGCAACAGGTGTTCCTATTGACCCTCCCTAGGACCTTCATATAGAGGCCACAGGCACTATGGATCCCATCATGATAAAGGCTGATGAGAACCTAGTGGCCTTACCTAGAGCTTCCCCAACTCCTATCCCAGAGCCATTTCTGGTCAAGCCACAAGTTCTAGGTTCACCTCTAGCTCCTATAAGTACTACTATGGCTACTACAGAGCCCACACTGACAGCCGAGATTGATTCTACACTATCCACCAGCACCCCAACACCAGCATTAACTACATTTTAGGTTGAACCTCTTTACTCTGCTGTTGCTTTTCAGGTTTTATTACACAGGGTGGCAGAAGCAAAGGGCGGGCTGTGAGAGTTATCATCACGGGTCCGGCCGCTGATTGATCAAACTGTTCGGGATGCCGAGGAGAGGATGAGGCATTTGCTCGGGAGTTAGTTGATGATAGATTCAGAGCGGTTGATGCACGGGTTGATGCATTTGAAGCTAGAGTCAAGAAGATGCTTGAGGGTGCTAGGCTTGCTGACATGAGTGTTATGACTGATAAGTTGGCCAGGTTCAAGGCCGAGTTTTTGCAGTTGTTAGTAGCCCCTGTTCCAATACCAAAGGTAGCACTGGTAGGTGATGAGGTATTTGATTGGCTCACCGACCGTCCGGAAACCAACGCAAAGATGCCATTGAGCAGGCTAATCTAGACTCGACCTCCAAGAGGCCGAGACTTAATGAGGAGGAGCCCATACCTGAGGAGGTGGTGCAAGATTCGCTTTTGTTGGAAGCTATTCAGAGAGAGAGAGCACAACACACCCCACCTGGAGAGAGTACTTCTTCAGCAAAGGAGGAGAGGTAGAATCAGGATCCCGCAGACCAACTCGAGACTGGTGCATGAGCACCATGATGTTTGACCACTTTTGACCCCAACTCTTACTTGTCTTTCTGGATACTCTGTCCTTTTTGTAGACAATATTTGTTTTTAGTTTGGATTTTGTGGATGTTCTTATTGGATAATGTTTTATGTTGTGTTTGGATTTTAGTTTTGTTAACAGTTAGTTTTAAATTTATATATATCTATGTTATGATTTTGTATGTTTGTTTTTTTCTTTATGTTGTTACTTTGAGGACAAAGTATCCTATTTTGGTGGGGTGGTGGAAGTTATGGAATAAGGTGAAGTCTGAGTTGCCTCAAGTTCATAACTTCCCTTATTTTTTGATCCTAAGGTTTTCTTGTCGTACTTCTTTTTCCTTGTGGATGTTTATTTTCCTATTGAACCGGCATGTTTAGATAGTGTAGATAATGGGTAAATTCGTAGTAATGTTATCATTATATATATATAGTTCTTAGATTTTCTTTAAACTTTTGATGCAAAAATTGGGTACCCTCAAAATTTTTGAGGTTGTGAGTATTGATGCATTCATATATTTGTGAGTATATGGCAATGTTTATCTTGACATTGTGAAGGTAAGCTGAGACTAAAAGCATGACCTGTGAGTCTATAATTGATTGTGCATGTAATTGCCATGTGCGTTGTCATCTTATTTTGCCGCATTCATGCATGTTGTATGGACTCAAAACTTGCCTTGTTATTCTAAAGTTGGTTTGGTGAAGTAGTGGATATAGAAGGGATCTTAGGCCTTTGTTCCTTGAGTCAAACCACTTTTATCCTAAATGACCCACCAAATGAGCGACTGAATCCCTTGTTCCATACTTTTGAGCTTATCATGTACTCATTCTTTCTTGTTACCTTGCTAGATTAACCTTGTTTGATGAAATGCCTTGATTTGTCCCTAGTCTATCCTTGAATATGTGAACCTTGGGAAATCAAGAATGAAATGAAAAAGCATGAATCGAGTGAAGAAAAAGAAAAAAAGTGCCTTAAGTTGAGGAAAACGTAGCAAAATGAGTTAGAAATCAAGGCTCAACTGAAAAAGAGAAAGAAAGCACTCGATAAAATTTCATAACAAGAGAATAAGGGTGGATTGGTTTAAAAAGTGGTGGACTATAAAAGCAAAAAGTGCTAGTAAACATGGTTCAAGGATAGCTTTAGTCAATATTTGCCCAAAATACGTCACCAAAGCATCCTAAACCGATGTTACAAGCGTATAAGTCCTAAAGTGATCCACCTCCACTTTATCACCATGCCAGAAAAATGAGTATAAGGGAAAGATTATAGTGTTAGTCATTGTGCATGAATTTTAATTGTGAGAGTGAGAATGTTTCCTCAGTCCCTGATTTCTGAATGTTCTTAAGTGAATATAAGGGACTTCTTTCTAGTAAGAGCATTTGCACTACTTGAGTAGCATATGAATATACTAGTGATTGTGGATGGTTAATGCTCCTTAGCTTGTCAAAGTTGAATGGTCATGTCTTTCATTATGTTCTGGTTTCCTTAATAACTTGGCAACCCTGTTTTGAAAGTAGTAGCTGGGTACCTGAACCAAATGAGTTGTTATATATGCCATTGATACAGCTGCTATGTATTTCTCTGTCTCTGTAGATTGAGTCGTTGCTTGAGGACAAGCAACAATTCTAAGTTGAGGGTGTTGATGTGCTGTCAAATTACAACACATTTGGTGCCTAAAACAAAGGATTTAATGAGTTCTTAAAATGACTTTTTAGTGTTTTGATGCGTTTTTGTGTTAATCTTGCAGAAAAGTTAGGTTGGCATGATTTTGAAGAAACCTTGTAGATTTTTCTGAAGCATAGGCCATTCGAGCCCTCGTACGAGTCGTAGCTCACGCTATGAGTCGTAAGTTGTGTCGTAGCAGAATCAGATACCAAAAAATCTGAAATCTGCCAAGTGAAGGTCACCCCTACGAGCACAACTAATGAGTCATAAGACATACTATGACTCGCATATTTGGACTCATAGCAAGAATTAGAGAGCCTAAATATTGGACAAAAAATTGAAGACTAAGACTACGAGACCAAATACGAGTTGTGGATTGAGTAAAGACTCGTATCGATGGGTCGAACTAGTTTAGTGCAAGATACAAAGACCCTGATACGAGACCCCGACTAAGACTCATAGTCCAACCTACGAGTTGTAACTGTGAAATTTATCAGATGATAGTTGTATTTTCCGCATAATTCGTAGGATTGGTTTGTGAATACTATAAATAGTTTAAGTTATGTTTTTAAAAGGAGTTCAAACACTAGACTTTTCTCCATTAATTTTGAAGCTCTTCTTAGATTTTTTTAGAGTAGACTATTGTTCTCTTTGGGAAACCCATTTTGGGGGTTGGAAATCTTGCTTTGTAATCATTGTGGATCAATCAAGCGTGTGGGTTTGTAACTTACGGTGGCTATTTCCTTCATTGTTATAGGCAAAACTCTCAACTATGTCTATTATGTGCATTTTTGTGTGTTTTATCTTGGCCTAAGTAGCAGAAGATCCACAACTTGGGGTTGTAGGAACCATGGGTAGTTGACCTGAGACGACCTGTGTCTTGTGCATATTTATGATTAGGGATTTGCATGTATTGTTTATTTCTCTTCATGACTTATGTTGTTTGGTGGTGGCCAAGACCAAACCCTGCCTACTATCACGATCTCGACCAAGGTAGTGATGAATAGGAAAAGGGAAGTAGATGATAGGATTCGATTGATGTTTTCCCTTGTAATCGACCAAACCTAACCAATGGGAGGTTGAATGGCACAATAGGTAAGGTTAGTTGGCACACCATGGTGGCTGACCAAGCACCATAATGAAATTTGACCTTCACCTTCACAAGAGGGCTGGAAGAACCTGAGTTACCATCTTTCTTGTGATTCAGCGATCAAAGTTTTGTTACCCTGGGTAATTGAGTAAATGAGCCATGGGAACACAATTCCCAAGTTGTCCCTAAAATCTAGTGTTTTTCCAAATTTTAGTTAGTGTTTATTTTATGTTGTCTTTGAATCACAAAAAATCCCCCATCTAGAGGTTGTAGTTATAGATACTATGAACGATTAGTAGTGAAATCTTATAGTCAAGCCCTGTATTCCCTTTGCATCCGACCCTAACCATTGGAGCGTGACCATCATCAAAGAGCACTATAGGTGTTATGGTCCACTATGTACAATATCAAAGAGCTATTCCTATGCATGATAGTATGACATGAAGTGCAATTTGAATTTTTAGCCCAAGTATGCATGATTATGAAGTATGATTGGGTTTTAAGCCTAAATATGCGTGAAAATGATTTGAAAAACATGCCTTTTTTTGAAGCACATATGTGTATATGAATATGTATTCCCATGGGTTGTTGACTTAGGACTGAATGTGATTGGAAGGTGGGGGCTCAACGTAAGGGGCCCTTACATAAAGTCTCCTTTCTCATAATTTTGTGCCTAACATAGGTTCATGTTTATACCCCCTTAATAGGATGATTATGACAAGGATCGACCATTAGCAAGTAGATTACCTTTTTATCCATTGTGGTGAAGACAACAGAGTCCCAAGTTATAACTCACTTGTTCTTATGTCAGTTGAGGTCACAACCCCGCTATGTTTAAAGTATTATTGCATTCATGCATCATGAATTCATGACATATCGATGTATTACTTTCTTATATATTTCCTTTTTTGTATATATGCCCTTGTCATCTAACATTGAAATATAGGTTTAATGAGTTCATATGAATTGGATACCCGCATACTTTGTTCATTAAAACCTACTAACACATACTCTTTTGCTTATATGATCTAACCTTGTAGGGCCCAAAGACTATCTTCATCCACCTCTTGATAGTTAAGTTAGATTTTAAGCTTGCTAGTGGTGAGTCCGTTACTCCAAGGACAAGACCCACCTTCTATCTACCTATTATATTATATTCACTTATGTCTTTACTTTGAGGGTGAGCCTGGGATATGTCTTGGCCCCCATCCTATTCTATGAACTAGAGGCATTGTTGGATAGCATGTGAACTCTATGCTCGGGTTTGTTATGTGTTATGTTATTTGCTTATAGAGACTATGATTAGGTCTATCTCATGTTGTTGATGTTATGATATGTGCTCATGATGAGATATGGAAATGTGGGAAGTCCTAAGTCCCTTGTATCCCAATAGCGTGAGTCATACTTAACCGCCCATTAGTTCTTATGTTCTATGGGCTATGTGAATCCATGCAAATCCCCATCTCAATGACATTCCCATAGCATGGGATATTCTTACCCACCCTTTAGGAACGTGTGCTTATTATTTTATTATGCGCTTCTGAATCGATGGTGTGTAAATGGATGCTATGAGGCTTGTTTGGAGACTCTCGGGTTGCCATTCTCGATGTCACTCCTACGCCCTAGGCCCTAGACTCAGGTCATGACACGACATAACCACCCTAGACAAAATTTCTAGAAAATACATTTTCAAGCCTCAATTAAGTCTTTCAAAATATGGGACCTTATAATTTCTCCCCTTTTCATTCATCCTCTAAAATGACAAGAACTAGCTTTAACAGACCAAAATCAACATCAACAACCCAGAATAAGTGCAAAAATGCAAGTTTAACATCGACATTGTTAAGCATTCAAAACTTTGCAAGAAACATCATTTAAAATAGTTTCATGAGCATATATGCATGTTTTGACATGAAAATACAGAAATGAAGGGATCAAACCATTTGCATATGAGTGACCTATTGCTTAGGCTTAAATAAAATGGAAAAGATAAGGGCTCACACCATATTCGATTTGTCTTCCCATGTACCACTTCAATATGTTGGTTCCTGCAAAGTACATTAACTGATGCAACTTTTTCATTACATAGAGTCTTGACGTGGTGGTCCAAAATCGCAACAAGTACTTTGTAGATCAAACACTTCTAAAGCTCAACACTCTCCAGGGGAACGACAGAGTTTGGATCACTTATGAACTTCCTCCACATGGACAAATGGAACACCAGATGAACTGGAGCCATTTCCAATGGTAAGTCCAACCTATAATCCACCTTACCAATCCACTCCAACATCTCATAAGGCCCTATATACTGGAACTCAGTTTTCCCTTTTTAAAAAACCACATCACATCCTTCATGGATGAAAACTTCACATACACCCAATCCCCTACATGAAACTCAATGTCTCTTCTCTTAACATCGGAATACAACTTTCGGCCACTCTAAGTTATGATATTCACCTTATCCATAGTACCCAACACCAAATCAGAACTAACCAAAGACATCTCACAAATTTCAAGCTAGCCTACCAGGGACCTACATCTCTTCCTATATAAAGCTTCAAATGGTGCCATCTCAACACTGGCATGATAACTTTTGAGGTAGGAAAACTCAATGAGTGCTAGAGGATCATCCTAGTTACTCTTAAATTCTAATACACAAGCCGTCAATATGTCTTCTAGGATTTGAATTGTCCTTTCGGCCTATCCATTGGTTTGAGGATGACAAACGATACTCAACTTCACCTTGGTTCCAAGTCCTTTCTCATTTAACTTCCAAAAATGAGATTGGAATTAGGCACCATGATTTGATATCTCACCAATGCTCAAATGTACAATCAAGCATGCTTCTCAGCACTGAAAGTACTCTTAATCAGTAAGAAATGGGATAACTCAGTCATTCTGTCAACAATCACCATAATTAATTCATATGGCTTCCATGATTAGGGCAACCATTTCACAAAGTCCACATTCAGATCTTCCCACTTCTACATGGGAGTTTCTATATCTTAGGTCATGCCACCAAGCCTTTGATGTTACACTTTTACCTATTGATAATTAGGTCACTCCGACACCAACCTAGCTATATTCTTTGTCATGCCATTCTAGGAATATGCTTGCTTCAAATCTCGGTACATTTTGGTGGATCCGAGATGTATGGAACATAGTGAGTTATAGGATTCTCTAATAATCACTTTCTTTAAAAAATTTATAATTTGAGACACACCACTGACCGTGGTAGCAAATTACACCAACTCCACCTTGGGAGAAAACCTCTATCTTCTTTTAGGAAACGAATTTCTTTAACTTAACTAATATCATATGTAGGTCCTATTTTACCTTTACATCTACTACCACTAATGATTTAGCCCCATTTCGCACATGGATGCCACCCTTTCTAGAGTCACCCAACCTAATCCCAAGCATGCCAACTGAAGCATATTCTTCGCCAACTCCCTCTTGGTCTCTTCCATATGAGCTACACTGTTTGGAGAGCATCAACTACAACATCTGCCTTGCCAGGATGATATTGTGAACTCATATTATCATCTTAAAGAGTTCAAGCCACCTCTTTTGCCTCAAATTTAGATCCTTTTAACTAAACACATATTGTAAGCTCTTATGGTCAATGAATACATCAATATACACACATAAAGGCAATGATGCCAATTCTTTAAAACAAAAAAAATAGCCGCTAATTCAAGATCATAGGTTGGGTAATTCTATTCTTGCACCTTTTCGTTGCTTTGAAGAATATGCTATGACTTTACCATTTTGCATTAAGTCATAATCCAAACCAATAAACCTAAACCTAAAACAACAAAATACAACACAAATCAATCCAAGCCTTCCAAGAGTGTCAAAATAGAGTTGATGTAACACAATCCTTAAAACTTTTATCATATTCATCCCACCATTGGAATTTCACTTTTTTTAAAACTTAACTTGGTCAGTGGTGCCACTATGGATTAAAATACCTAAATAAATCTCTAGTAATTTTCTATCCAAACTCAAGAAACTCCTGATATATGAAAGAGATACTAGAAAATTCCCATATCTTTCAACCAGGATTCTCACATGCTAAATTTGGAAAATAATTGCTGATTCCTCAAGGTTTAAAGCACAACGCTCAAGTGACCCATATTCTCTTCCTCATAGTGAGAGTAGATTGTGATAACTTCTATGGAGACCACTACAAAAGCATCGAGATGAGGCTTGAACACCCAATCAATGAGATCCATAAACACCGTCAGAGTATTAGTCAACCCAGATGGCATCACCACAATTTCAAAGTGACCATACCTTTGTTTGAAATGTCATCTTAAGAATATCACACTCCCTTAGCTTAACTGATTATTGCTGGAACAGAGGTCAATTTTGGAGAAATGAGTATCCCCTTGCAACTGATCAAACAAATCGTCTATCATCGGTATTGGGTAGTTGTTCTTTATGGTCACCTTGTTCAATTTCCTGTAGTTTATACATATTCAAAGAGACACATCCTTCTTCCTTATAAATAACACGGGAGCACCCCATGGTGAAATGCTTACCTAAATAAACCCTTTTTCGACAAATCTTTTAACTAAGCCTTTAACTTCTTTAACTTTTTTCGGGGCTATTTGGTAAAGAGGAACAAAGATAGATTGGGTATCAGGGAGAAGATCTATTCCAAAGTCTACTTCCCTTTTGGGACAAATAAAAGAAAAATCTTTAGAAAGACATTACGAAACTCATTCACAATGGGAACCAACTCAAGAGTAGGAGGTTCAAAATTGATATCCCTAACCCTCACGATATGATAGATACACCCCTTGGAAATTAATTTTTTAGCCTTCAGATAGAAAATGAATCAAACCTTTGAATATTGAGTCACTTCCTACCCATTCAAGTCTTGGTTCATTTGAAAACTAGAAATTGACATTATAAATTGTAGAATTTACAAAAGCATATGAAGCATTTAACCAATACATCCTAAGAAAAATAAATAAAAATCAATTATCTTAAGCTTAACAAAATTACAAGGAATAACTTTATGGAACACTGACAGGGGGAAACACTAATAGATTCTTCTAATTACAACTGGCTCACCAGCATGAGTAGAAACTATGAAAGGCTCCAAAAAGATTTTAGGACTCATATCAAACTTAGTGGATAAGAAAAAAGCAAGATCAGGCAATGCATACATATCAATTTTAAGGACCTTTAATATACTATTAACCACATTCAGAGTCTTTTCCACCTCTTCCCTAACGGGAAGTGCGTAGAATTAATTATTGCATTGAGCATCATCTTGTTGAACCCTTTGTTGCCCTTGACCACCTAAAGTATCCTAGCCCTAGAAACGACTTCCTCGACCTTTATTTGCCACATCAGGACATTTTAACAGTTTGTGGCCCATCCTACCATGCGCACTATAAGCACCAGAACCTGCCAAATACCTGCCCCTTTAGTTCTTCCCATAAATGATGTATCTCGGATAGCCTTGTCCTCCACCTCCTTGAACACTAGGATATGTGACCCTATCCCTGTCAAACCTCTTATTGAAGCTCAAAATGACTATTTGCCTTTGAACCTTTGACCTTGTTGAGAAAAACCACTTCTACTACTAGATCTAGCATTACAACACCCACTATTGAACCGGGCCCTCTTGGACTCCCTCATCCTCCTCTCCTTGAGCTTCTCACCTTTAATTTTCTCGACATAAGTCATGATCTAGGAGATGTCAAACACCTTCACAAGCAAAGAAACATGGCATTTTTGACAACTAAGTCAGATATCCCTAAAATGAACTTATTCATTCTAGTACAGGGATCAGTAACAAAACATGGAGCATATTTGGAAAGATTAGTAAACTTGAGGGCGTACTCTCTCACACTCATATTCCCTTACTTGAGATTGATAACTTTTGTTATCTTAGCCTCCCTATGATCAAGTTGGAAAAAGTGGTCTCAGAATGGAAGCTTGAAATCTTCATGACCAATCAGACCTTCATCCACCCATTGAGTGAAACACACCCAGGACACTCCCTTAAGTTGAAATGTTGTCAATTTTGCTTTCTCTTCTAAAGTCACTCACATGATATCCAGTACCTTATACATCTCATCGATGAACTATTGAACATCCTCTTCTATCTTCAAACTATAAAACTCAAGAGGGCTCATTCAATCGAAATCTATCACCACAGCTGCTGGGACCTTGAGGGGAAAGAGCAACCACACCTGGGTTGGCCTAGGTAGCCATAGACTATAACAATATAGTAATAGTGGTCTAGAAACTAACATTGGTGACTTGTTCTCCTACAGGGTCATGAGAAGCTTGATCCTCATTCGCATGTACTTCTCTTTGCTCAGGTTATTTTTTTGAGGCATTTTCTAACTAAGCAGAAAGAATACTCATTAGAGTTAGGAATTCTTAGGACGTGTTCTATAGCATGATATAAATCATGAAAAAAGTGAAAATTTTCCTGAAATGACTCGTAGTCTCTTATTCATAGATGTGGTGCGCTTCACACCAATGAATAAGATTCTACTTGAAATGGGATGTTGAACTCCTTAGGGCACTTCAAAAAATTAAGATCTGATGCCAAGTTTATCATGACCCAAGCTAGACCTTGGTTGTAACTGATGTCTCCCAATCTACACCTCTTTTTAAGGCTAAAGCAGTCGTTTCCAAGATATATAATGTAACCAAGATTAGAGTCGAATCCCATCGGGAATACGATAGACTTTTAAGAATTCAATACAATCCGGGTTGATTAACCAACTTCTCTCCCCAAATGGGATTTTGTGACAATTATAAAAGTTAATCATAAACTGAGACAAGTGTTAAACTAGTACAAAGAGTATCTAGGGTTTTGTGTTCCGCATGATTCTTTAACTCAGTATTACAAGATAATTAAATTATTGTTTCAGTTTGTAGCATGCATAATGGTAAGTTAAGTTCACCTAACCCTTTGGCCCATGTGACAGACGAATTTCACTGCATGATTTGGTCTATCATTATAGTGTGGTATTACTAACCTTTACCTGTTATTCTAGTACAACCTCCCTGTTCGGTTGATTATAGGATAAATATCAATCGAATTGTATTAATTAATCTCTTTTCCTATTTATTATTACCTTGATCAAGTCAATAAAACTAAGGAGGTTTTAACATTGGATACCATTAGAAAACATTCAATATGAAGAGAATTAATTAATATGTGCATGCACACTTTTTAAGAATTTTGGACTATCCGATTTGACCTTATAAATTCTTCATGGTTCCTACAACCCTAGTTATGGATTTAGATACTCATGATCAATGTAAATGCAAAACATAGGAATTTGAATAACATAATTGAGGACTTACACAAGAGAACTAAGCACGAACTCTTCAACAAGAACCACAAGATTGAAATCAAAGATGAAATAAAATTTCACAAGTTCTTCTCGAGCTCTCTATTTTTCTATCACGTCTTTCTACTATTTCCTATGAAAAATAACCTAAAATCCAATTTATAGTGTTTAAATATAAAATCAAAATAGAATAGGATAACTGGGTTGGCAGACTCTACAACAGATTCTACGAGCCATATAACAATTTATGTCCCGTATTCGAGATTTCATGGATTGATTATTCAAATCTAGGGTTGACTTCTACGAAACCCTCTATGGACTGTAGGAGGTTTTGTTTGATGACTTTTCAGCAACTCCCTACTTTCTGATCTTCAGGGCACGACACCATGTCTATGGCTCATAATGTCTTCTACGGTTCATCTGCATATTCATAGATTGAACCTTAGAAATTCACCCTTCACTTGAATCGACTACAAAACCATTTTATGGCCCATATCCCATAAAGGGTCTCGTGGAACCTCTACTTAGCAAATTCTGCACACTTGGACCAAACCTTATGCCAACCCTGTAATCTTGAAAAACAAACATAAAAGCATATCTATTCTACTAACATCGCATTGAGAATAGAAAAAATTCCAAGTTTTAAGTATCAAAAGTGTTGTATTTTGACAACACATCAACACCCTTAACTTGAAATTATTGCTTGCCCTAACGTGACTGACTCAATCTAATAAGCAACTCAGTAACAGACAGATCTCAATCTAATGGAACATATCACATTAAACTCAAGCACAAATATCCGTAACACTTTTTAAAAAAAACTTAGATAGCTATCCAGCAAACCAATACAGATCAATGCATGTGATAGTGCAACTAGACAAGTAAGGTAATGATCAACAAGCCACAATAACAGAGTTAGTCTAATGATAACAATGCAATGCAACTTTCCTCATAGAAAGAAGTCCCATATCTCACTCAAAATGATTTTTTTCATGTATAACCTTAGGACTACACAAATAACTCACTCTCCTAGAAGACACTCAAATACCATGCTCAATAACATATGCTTGCCCCTATACTTATAGGTATGAGCTTTGACTACTTTGACTAGGATCACATTAGGACTTCACTGGCTTATAACATAGGCTTAGGGGGCTTTGGTATGATGTTTTAGGAAAACAATGACTAATGTCCCTCCTTGACACCATGTTTTTCTACACTTTAGCCCCACCAACACTGTTGTTTTTCATCTTATTCTCCTTTGATCCTATTTCAATCTTTTTTGAGTAGATATCTCGCATGCCCTCAACACACCACCGACTAGTGAGAGCATCTGAAAGTGATGGTGATGTCTAAGGTGGTGCCAAAAAAGACTTTTTCTTTGACTCATCCCCGAATCTTTATTCTAAATCTGACTCCTCTCTTGATGAGGTCATCATAATAGAGCTACTACTATTATTACCTCCCTTATCAGACTAGGGAGTGCGAAAAATAATAGCCTGGGTCTGGGCCTGCCTAAGTCTGGTGGCAGCCATATCTGTGGTCTATCAGCATTTAGGTCAGGTCAGATTCTGAGCTCCATAACTGATTCAGTAACCTTGGGGTTATCATGCTCTCTCGTGGTCTCATCCTTGAGCCTCCTCTGCATGGCTCGATATCGTCACATCTCGGCTTTGCGGCAATAGTACCTAAAAATACATATTTAACCAACATGGTTAGACCTAGTAGTCAAGAAATGAAAAGCAAGATTAAATCAGACTTGGTTACAGAAGGGTCAATGAAAGTAGTTCTATGGGCCGTAGCGGAAACCACAAGCCATAAAAGGCTCTCGTAGAAATAGTGTCCACAATTTTTATTTATTAAAATGGCATCTGTGAGACCACGTAGAACTTGTAGATGGGTCTATGAGCCGTAGATGGAGTCGTAGATGTGTTCTAATGTTTAAACTTTTGCAGGTAGGGATCTACAAGCTGTCTACGAGTCCTAAAATAGTCATGATTCATAGAAGACCTCGCTTCGTAGATTCTCAGAAACTTTAGGTTTCTAGATACTCACACGAGGGGAAATAACATCTCATGGAAATTCCATAGGTCGCGACAAACCCAGTGACCTGAGCTTCTAAGTCTATCAATACGAACCAGATATGACATTTCTAACAACATTTGCAGCATCAAAGCAATACTCACACAACCCTGCATGACTTAAATCAAACACCCAACACCCGACATGCAAATTTTAACATACACCTTATCAAATATCATTTTACATGTCTTCCCAAGCAAATTGACCCCATTTGAATGATTTAGCATCGAATTACATATGCTATCACACACCGAATTTTCATGCACATTGTCAATTCAACTCAAATGATATGTGATTACATGGATTTCAAACACATCATTCAAACACAAAGACGGGGCCATACACACCACTTTTCGAGATTTACACATATTAACACGTTGGAACTTATTTTCCTTAATTAAATTTTCAAACACAATAATGACATAGACAGTGCATTCATCAAATTACCACACCCATTAATTAATTCCAACCTAATCATACAATTTATTGGTAATTAAAAGGACTTTTAACACTAAAATCTTATCAAATTTAATAACCAATATATAGAAATTGAGGGAGGAATTGAAGAGGTGGAACCCTAGCATTGCCAAAAAGCTGGCCAGAAAATGGTAGGATGGTTGATCGGCGATGCTTGGAGGAATAAGGGAAGGGTCGACGGGTTTGACTAGTAATATTGGGGAAGAATTGGGTCAAAATAATAAACGAGTTGGTCAAAACTAATGGGGCTAGATTATACGAAACCCTAATTACAGGCGACAGAAAATTCATTGCCCTTAAATCATGGTGTTGTAGAATGTCTAAACCCTAGTTTTAAGGGCTAGGTTTCAAAACCGGCCTACGAGTCGTATATTTGGATACCAATTGTAGAGTTAGTCGTAAAAACCTCAACAATTAGTCAGTTAATTTGAAAACTTACCTGGGGCCCATAAGCCCTGTTCATGGCCCATAGTTTTATTTACGGACTGTAACGTTGGCTCGTGGACTAGAGTGCATAATATTTTGATCACTGGAAGTGTTCTACGAGATAGTGTACATGTTGTAGATTTACACACAACCCATAGAACTGGTAGTAGAAGCACTTCTTGATACCTTTTCAGCCAAGGATGGCTGTCTCCATTATGTACCTACACATGCTTCATAGAACACACTATTACCTTATATGTTGTCACGACCCAAGCCTAAGACCTAGATGTGACACGACGCATAGGAAAACTAAAGGGGGACCCTAAGAAAGCTTATTAACATATCATTACACATCCTTGGTTGCAGAAACAATAAAGAACAACAAGAGATAGTAAATAGGGATAATTAGGGCTAAGGCACAACTTTCATATCATCAACATCAAGAGGTAAGAGAGAGAATCGAGATCATAGCATTACACGTGACATGTCCAAAAATACCTCTAACCATAGAACATAGCGGGGGCCAAGACAAGCAACCAGGTTCACCCTCATATTCAAGTACATAGTAAAAGAAAAGGGAGTCTTTATGCATAGCATAAGATAAAAGTCAATGTCCTCGAAATAGAGGACTCACCAGCTAGCTTTGAGAGAGAGAGATAGTGCTAGCCACGTGGAAGAGGATGATCAAGTGGGACTTTGATTCCTACATTGTAACATCATCTAGGCATAAAGTATGCATTAGTATATTTGAATATGCTAAGAATGTAGGATGCAATACAACAAGGGATAAGAACCATGAGCGAAATGTATAACATAGGTAATGAATCAGCATATAGCAATATGGCTTGTATGAATGATGCTTGAAGTAAAATCATGCTTATGTAGAACATAATACATGCTTAAGAAATGACTATTATTAGTGAATATCCAAGGCCTATCACCCTCTTTGAGAGGCGAATGAGGTACGAACCCTTCAATTGGTTGATGAGGTACAAACCCCTCTATATGGTTGATGAGGTTCAAACCCTCCAATAAGGTTATCAAGGTACAAACCCCTCGACATGGTTGCAGGGGCCTACCACCTCCCGAGAGAGGCTATTGAGATACAAACCCCTTAATGAAGTTACCCGAGCCTACAACCCCCCAGTGAGGCTTGGTCAATCCAATACTATTGAGATAATATCATATGCATACATTCCTTTTAATATCATAAAGTCATTTAGCTCATATGACATGAATTAGACCTCTAATTCCTCAAAATACATCAACCAGACATTTCATCAAACACTTGGAGGTGTGTAGTTGTAGGGTAAAACCATGCAATTCAAGAGTGGATTCATTTTAGAAAATTCAATGTAAAACTATCAATAGATACTTGGTAACAACCTCAAGAAATAGACATCAAAAACCTTTAAATCTCACAGTAGATCTTAGCTTCATAGCTCAAAAAATGCTTAAACAATCATACTTCCATAAAATCCCGACATGGTGTGTAGTGAAATTCATAATAAATAAGACCTATGTGTAAATCAACTTTAAATCATACAATTTTAGTAAAATAAAGCTTGGGCATTATGGATGAAAGGAACCCATGAAAGAAACCCACATACCTGGACTTTGGAGAGTCCCTGAAGAAGATTGGAGATAGAAACTTGAAGTTTAAATGAGAATCTTAAGATACGGGTGAATTTTGGGACTTGAAATTTGGAGGTGAAATGTTGTCTAAGGTTTTTAAGAGATTATTTGGGAATGTCATGAATGATATGAGAGTGAAATAAGGATAAGTATAGGTATTTTCACATATGAGGAGACTTAGGACCAAAACCCAAAAGCCTTGGACCGACTCAACAAGACTAGGCATTTTTAACACTAAGGTACGCTCTTAGCGCGTTGTACCTATGGTGCGAAAACCTCACTGTTTTTCACCACTTTGAAATTTCAAAATTCGTTATGGTTGCTCTAAAATTGGGATTAGACCCATTTTCCACTCTATTTTTCCCTATGAACAAGAATATTAAGTTAGATTTTTGAAATCACGCACGAATTTTGAGATATATAGAAATTATGATTTCGGGCATTTTCGAAGCATATTTTTGGGTACTTTTTGGGGTCGTTTCAATACCTCCCCCTCGGGATTATTCATCCCCAAATGTCGAAGAAATGTTCATGGGAAGAGAAATCATGAAGAAATTGGCCCCCAATGTGAATGCAACAACACATTCAAAACACGATTTTAAAAATCTCAACATAAGTATCAAAATCATCATGAACTTTTCAATATAAACATGAATGCATGCAAATGACATAGGGGCTAAAAGAAAAGATTGAAAATCATAAAAGAAAAGGACTTGATGTTTCATCACGATCTTGAATAGAGTGAAAGAGGTTAGGATATCACTTCTCCTTGCCTGCTTTGGCTCCCCGAGAAAAACTATCGACTTGACGATTCTTCAAAAGGGCCTTGACGAACAACACATCCTAATTAATCAACTTTTCCTATCCATCCATCCAATATCTCCACCTGGATTATCTCCCAAGCTAACTCCTCCACAACACCTACAACCTCAAAAGTTCTATAGCATTTGAGTCAACAACACACCTCCTCAACCTAGATACATGAAAAGCTGGACAAACCATATCCATATTCATAGAAAACTTCAATTCGTATGCAACCTTACTGTTACGACCCAAGCCTAGGGCCTAGACATTACCGGCGTATAGGGAACCCGAAGGAACTCCAAACAAGCCTCATAGCATATCATTACATATCCTTGGTCCTGGAAGCAATGTTAAGCAACGTAAGAAACTAAACAAGGGGAATTGGGACTAAGGAAGAGAGATATTTATACTTAAATAGCTTAAATAGCATAAGTGAGTCAAAGCTCAAGCATAATACATAACATGTCCAATAACACCTCTACGCATAGATAAGAGTGGGGGACAAGACAAAGCAACCAGACTCACCCTCATAGTTAAAATAGAACATAATAAAGATGTCTCAATACAAAGATAAGAGCAACATAGACTAAGGTCCCCGAAGTAGAGGATTCACCAACTAGCTTAGAGAAGAATAGAGCTAGCCACGTAGATGAGGAGGATGATCAACTTGGGCACCAGTTCCTACATGGTAATATCATGTAGGCAAGAGCATGTGTTAGTACATTTGAATGTACTAAGTATGTGGGATGCAATGCAACAAGAGATAAGCATCATAATCCAAAATGCATAGCAATAATCTATAGGCATAATATATAACAATATGACATGTGTGATCAATGCATATGTAAAACATGCTTAAGTGACTCATGCTCATATAAGATATCATAAGGGTAGATGATACCAAGCTAGACTTTCAAAGTACAAACCCCTTGGTAGGTTAGTGATGATAGCACCCATCACCCTAGTGTGTGAGGTACAAACCCCTCATCAAGGTTAGTAATGATAAGACCCATCAACCTAGTGTGCTAGATTTCCAAAGTACAAACCCCTTGGTAGGTTAGTGATGATAGCACCCATCACCCTAGTGTGTTACATACAAAACCCTCATCAAGGTTAGTGACGTTAGCACCCATTACCCTAACGTACTAGATTTCCAAAGTACAAACTGCTTGGTAGGTTAGTGATGTAGTTCCCATCACCCTAGTGTGTGAGGTAAAAACCCCTCATCAAGATTAGTGATGATAGCACCAATCACCCTAGTATGCTAGATTTCTAAAGTACAAAACACTTAGTAGGGTAGTGGATATAGCACCCATCATCCTAGTGTTTGAGGTACAAACCCCTCATCAAGGTTAGTGATGACAACACGCATCACCCTAGTGTGATACTTTAAATAGGATTCATCATGTCAATAAGTTCATTTTAGCATTATATAGTCATTCAAATCATATCTCATGCTTTGGGCCTTCAATTCCTTAAGAAACCATAACCAAAGATTTTAGCAAACAATTAGGGGTGTGAATGGGGTAAAAGACCATTAAATTTAGAGAAGAAATCATGCAAGAAAATATGTTGTAAAATTATCAATCAACAACTTACAACACCCCCAAAAATACACATCAAAACCCCTCATCAAATAAAAAAATAGATCCAAGATTTAGAGCTCAAAACATACTATAACAACCATACTTCCATGAACAAAAATCACTGTGCAGTAAATTTCTTAATATACAACACTCACATGTAAAATCAACTTTAAATCATGCAATATTAGTAAAAAGGGGGCTAAGGCACCATTGGTGAAAGGACCCAATGGTTCAATGCCATATATCTTGACTTTGGAAAACCTTTGAAGAAGATTGGAGATGGAGACTTGAAGCTTGAATGAAATCCTTAAGATTGATCTTAAGTTTTGGGACTTGAATTTTGGGTGAATTATGAGTAAAATTGTTTGAGTGAGTATTCGTTAATGTTTAGGATAATATGAGGGTGAAATAAGACTAAGTATAGGTATTTTCAATTGTGGGAACCCTTAGTCCGAAGAATTAAAAGTCTTGGACCGAAAAAATTGGAACATGAACCAAAAATAACTGGGGCGCGTCGTGGAAGTAAGGAGGATTTGTCTTTGGAAATTGCATTTTCTGCACAAATGAATTCTATGAAAATGGGCATAAATTCTTAATTCGAACTCGGAATGAGGTGATACTAAGTGCATAAGAAGGCTAATTCAATAAGCTTTACGTTAGTAGGTGGTGGGCCACTGAATTTATTGTATGCTAAGAGATATGCTCCTTCAAATGTTGACCCTTCTAAATAGCATTGTTTGCAATTTTTAGATTTTGATACGATTGCTCTAAAATTCAGGTTAGATCCATTTCCCACTCGACTTGACCCCTGAACAAGAATATGAAGTTGGATTTTCAAAATAAGGAATAGATTTTTAGATATATGGAAATTATGATCCAGGTACTTTCGAGGCACATTTTCAGGAACTTTTTGTGATCTTTACAATATCTCCCCGTTGGGAACATTTGTTCTTAGATGCAAAAGAGGCGTACAAGACAAGAGTCATCATAAAAAAATCAGCCCCAACAAGAATGCAGCATTACATTTAAAACACCATTTTCAAAATCTCAACATATGTGTAAAATCATCATATACATGCCAACTTAAACATAGATGCATATGAATGACATAGGAGTTGAAACATAAGGCTTGGAATCATGAGAAGGACTTGAAATGTCATCATAAGCTTGTATATAATGAAACAGACATAGATATTGCTTCTTCATGCCCGCACTGGCTCCCCGAGAGACACATACGAGTAGACTACTCTTCCAAAGGGCCTTGACGAACACTACATCATTATCAATCAATCTCTCCATTCATCTATCCAACACCTCCACTAGGACCTTCTCCCAAGCCAACTTATCCTCTTCATCACCCACAATCTCAAAGAGTGTTACAGCACTAGAATCACATCACATCCCATCAACCTAGAAACATGTCAAACTGAATAACCATACTCCTATCCATAGGAAATTTTCAAACTTATGCAACCTTACCAACTTCCGTTACTCTCTAAAAATGACTCACAATCATAAATTCATTTGTCAACCTTAACCACACCTATTCCACTTATTGCCACAAATTACCATCTCCCCCTTGGGAGATAAGCTCTACTCTACCATCTTTCCGACCAAAACTTCTAACTCTAATAAGGCAGAATCATGGCCTAGCCTAATCTAGACCTCTTAACCCAAGAAGATTTGGAACCACCAGGAACACTATACTATCATTCTCAACTTCCCTCAACCTAACTTTTAATCTAATCAACCGATGGACCACACTAGTCTCGTTTTTGTCACCATTATCCACATATACTAGGCTACCCATAAGCACCTTACTTAGAGCACCAACCACAAAATTAGCCTTACCAGGGAAATAATACACACTCATATCATAATTCTTAAGGAGTTCTAACCACCATCTTATTACACACAATTCAAACATATAATATTTAACAAACAACCTCTCATCCTCTAAGGCTTGTAACACCACCCCCAAATGATTCACAAGCTCTAAGAAAATCAATACCTCATCACTAGAGACCAAAACATACATACCAAGGTAGGGTTTCAAGATCCTATTCATGAAACCTAATAGACCAACAGGTGCACAAGCCTACCAAATATCTTCACCAACAACCAAAATGCTCATTCCTAGTTCAAAAGTACACTTGGGGTTATTACCCACCCTCATCCACACTATCCCGAGCAAAACCCAAACGAAAGATTAATCTTAGATTAGTGACTAACCCATTATAGTTGACCAAATTGATCGACCATCCTTACCCATTGTATTACAACCTTATGGGTTCTACACTCATTAGAAACATGCTATGCAAGTAGCCCAAATTACCTCAAGACCTCCAACACAACAAGCTAAGTCGTCATCCCATAAGAATACTTATAATATGCATGTACATAATTTCAAAGAGGAATAGTCATTTTCCAAATCATTTCAATGCACAATTGGGATTAAAAGCCAAGCACTATTCATAGTAATTCATACTTAGGCTCAAATGCCAAAATCATAATTTTATAGTCATAATACTCATGCATAAGAATAGCCCATTCATATACAAAATGGTACATGCACCCAAAATACTTAAAGAGACAAAATCAAAGACATATATGTGATCACAATATTGTTATAACTAACATTTTATCAAAATCATACCATAAAACGAAATTGGGATTACCTATATCATAATTTTTTTCAAAATAATCCATGTACATAAATGCATATGTTATGAAAAATGAGGAATTGACATGGGTAAGTAAGACTCCATTTAAAATCAATATTTAGGTTATGATGTTGAAGTGAAACCATAGTTAATTCCATACTTAAATCCATAGTGTAATCCCACATGCATAAATCATTTAAAAAGGGAACATGCATATTTATAATGTCATAAACTCAAGTAAATAATAATATAATGGCTTAAATCACATTAAAATCATCAAATAAATACTACCTATGCATCAATAGAATTTTAGGAATCATAATATTCAAATCCCAAATAAAAATAGGTAAAAATCCATGTAAGTTTTCATGAAAATAATTTTGGGTCTCCTTGATTGGAATGAACCAAGGTTCAACCCACATACACATGAATCCTACTAGCACAAATGAATAACACAATAAATAGCAACTCCCAGACCTATCAAATCACCCTACTCACAACCTCCAACAATAGCCTACTAACCCAAGAGGCTCCTAATATCTGAGGAAGTCTAAGGACTAGATAAATCTCTAATCACATTCGTCACCTTAATTCCATCGCTCGACACAACACAACCTAGGACGACAACTTCCTATCTCCAAGATTCCTTTTTCTCCTACTTAGTACCCAACCTTATTCCTTGAACTTGTAGTACTACCCTCAAATGATTCACATGCACTATCTCATTAGCGAACAAACCATGTTATCATCACCAAAATCACCATAAACTTATTAAAGTGGGGACTAAAGATCTTACTCATGAGACTTATAGGAATACCCGGTATACTAGTCAAATCAAAGGACACTACCCCAAAATTGAAAATATTAGAAAGGACATTCAAAGCCTCATCTACCACCACCAACAATTTTATAGACAAAAAATCTTAGGTTCAACACCTCCATTTCTCACAAGATGAAAAATGCAACCTCTTAGAGATCAATTGTACCTTAAGATAAGGAATGGACCTACTTCCCTTGCTACTACTTAATAGTCTCCCACTCAAAGATGGACTCATTAGGGATTTGGGATCTAGCTCAATGGGTCCCACCATCCATGAGAACACAACATGCATGTAACCATTCCATCCCTAAAATGACATCAAAATTTACCATACCAACTCCAACAAGCCACAAAGCAAGACCTAACGCAATACGAACCCGGATTAACATCTATGAACTTTCTAGCAATAATACACCCAACAAAAAGAATAGATGTCAAAGATCCACACAACCACTTGGGCACACAAGAAGCCTCAGCATCAACTCAAAAAATAGAGAAAATAGTGAAACTTGGATTCATCAAAATCAAAACCTTCTACTTCGCCTTCCTCTTTGAAGCGGCATGACCAGCTAAAAGAGCAAAGAACATTAGTTAGAGGGGAAAGCCCTATCTCATTTCTAAAGCACGACATTGACCATGAAGAAGGGAAACATTTCCTAAAATGTCTCATAGCCTCCTACTCATAGTTGTGGTGCACAACACAACCATGAATAACACTCTAATCGACGTGGTGTGTTAGACATTGAGGATCTATCAAGCTAGTGCTTTGATACTATCTTTTTCATGACCCAAGCCTAGGGCCTAAACGTGACTAGCAAATGTGAAGCCGAAGTAACCCCGAATAAGTCTCATAGCATATCATTACACATCCTTAGCCGCAGAAGAAATGTAAAGTAACGTAAGAACCATAAACAAGGGGAATTCGGTCTAAGAGAGAGAGAGATTTAAACTTAAATGCCTTGAATATCATAAGTGAGTCAAAGCTCAAGCATAATACATAACATGTCCATCAATACCTCTATGCATAAATAAGAGTGGGAGCCAAGAAAAAGCAATTGGGATTACCCTCATAGTCAAACTAGAACATAAGAAAGAAGTCACAATACAAAATAAGAGCAATATAAACTAAGGTCCCTGAAGTGGAGGACTTACCAACTATCCTTGAGCAGAACCGATTTAGCCATGTAGAGAAGGAGGATGATCAACTTGGGCACTGGTTCCTATTCGGTGATATCATGTAGGAAAGAGTATGCAATAGTACATTTGAATGTACTAAGTATGTGGGATGCAATGCAACAAGAGATAAGCATCAAAATCCAAAATGCATAACAATAGGCAATAGACATAATACATAGAAATATGACATGTATGATTAATGCATAGGTAAAACATGCTTAAGTAAGTCATGCTCATATAGAATATCATATGTGTAGAAGATACCAAGCTAGATTTCCAAAGTACAAACCCCTTGGTAGGTTACTGATGATAGCACCCATCACCCTAGTGAGTGAGGTACAAACCCCTCATCAAGGTTAGTGATGATAGCACCCATTACCCAAGTATGCTAGATTTCCAAAGTATAAACCCCTTGGTAGATTAGTGATGATAGCACCCTTCACCCTAGAGTGTAAGGTACAAACCCTTCATCAAGGTTAGTGATGATAGCACCCATCACCCTAGTCTACTAGATTTCCCACGTACAAATCCATTGGTAGGTTAGTGATGTGAGCACTTATCACCCTAGTGTGTGAAGTGCAAATCCCTCGTCAAGGTTAGTGGTGATAACACCCATCACCCTAATGTGCAAGATTTCTAAAGTACAAACCCAGTGGTAGGTTAGTGATGATAACACCCATCACCCTAGTGTGTGAGGTACAAACCTCTCGTTAAGGTTAGTTATGATAGCAACCATCACCCTAGTATGACACTTTAAATTGGATTCATCATGTACATAAGCTCATTTCATCATCATATAGTCATTCGAATCGTATCTCATGATTTGGGCATTCAATTCCTCAAGAAATTATAACCAGACATTTTATTAAACAATTAGGGGGTGTGTGAATGGCGTAAAACACCATGCAACTTAGAGATGAAATCATGCAAAAAAATCTATTTTAAAACCATCAATCAACACCTTTCAACACCTCTAAGAATACGCATCAAAAACCCTCATCAAATCCAACATTAGACCCAAGATTTAGAGCTCACAATATGCTAAAACAACCATACTTCCATTAACACAAATCACTGTGCACTAAATTTCTTAATATACAATACCCACATGTAAAATCAACTTTAAACCATGCAATATTAGTAAAAAGGGGGCTTAGGCACCATGGATGAAAGGACTCAATGATTCAACACCACATACCTTATCTTTGGAGAAACTTTGAAGAGGATTGGAGATGGAGACTTGAAGTTTGAATGAAATCCTTAAGATTGGTCTTGAGTTTTCAGACTTGAATTTAGGGTGAAATTTGAGTCTAAATGTTTGAGTGAGTATTGGGAAATGTTTAGGATGATATGAGGGTGAAATAAGACTAAGTATAGGTATTTTTATGTGTGGGAATCCTTAGGCCTAAGAGTAAAGTCTTGGACCAAAAAAATTAAAAAGGAACAAAAAATAACGGGGGCACGTTGCGGGAGTAAGGCAGATTTGTCTCTGGAAATTGCATTTTTGCACAAACGAGTTCTATGAAAATAGGAATAAATCCTTCATCCGAACTCAAAATGAGGTGAAACTATGTGAGTTGGAAAGCTAATTCAAAGAGATTTAAGTTAGTAGGTTGTGTGCCACACAATTTTTTGTTTTCTAAGAGATATGCCCCTTCAAAGTTGACCGTCCTAAATAGCATTGCTTGCGATTTTTAGATCTTGATACAATTGCTCTAAAATTCAGGATAGACCCATATCCCACTCAATTTAACCCTTTGAACAAGAATATGAAGTCAGATTTTTGAAATAACAAACAGATTTTTAGATATATGGGAATTACGATTTCAAGTACTTCCGAGGCATATTTTCAGGCATATTTTGGGTCGTTACACTTACCAATCCTTCCTCAACATTCTATAAGGACCCACATATCTTAGGATTAACATACCCTTCTTACTAAAACGAATGACACTCTTCATGTGTCAAACCTTCAAATAGCCCAATCACCAAATTTAAATTAATTCTTTTTCCTCCTCACGTTGGCATAGGATTTCTGACGACTTTGGGCTGTTTCCAACCTTTCTCTAATCGTCCTTATCTTTTCAAGAGCCTTTATAACTAGCTGTGAACTCATCAAAACCACCTCTTCTACCTCAAATCACCCAACTGGTGATCTACAACGTCTACCATAGAGAGCCTCAAAAGGGGCCATACCCATACGAGAGTGGTAGCTATTGTTATATGCAAACTCAATCACTGGAAGATGATCATCTCAACTACCCTTAAGATCTAATACACAAGCCCTAAGCATGTCCTCAAATGTTTGATAGTTCTTTTGGCTTGGCTATCCATTTTAAGATGGAAGGTCGTACTAAGCATAAGTTTTGTACCAAGACCCCTTTGGAAGGACCTCCAAAAGTGTAAAGTAAATTGAGCACCACGTTCCAATATGATAGACAAGGGTACCTCAGGCATCTCATGAATGTACAATCTAGAAAAATCTTCAGCCTTATATGAAGTCTTAACCAGTAGGAAACGAGCCGATTTTGTCATTCTAACAACCACAACCTAAATAGAGTCAAAATCCTCTCTAGTCTTTGGCAACCCAACAACAAAACCCATATTAATTTCTCCTTTCTTCCAAGTAGGAATCTCTAGTTCTTGGGCTAAGACACCCAGCCTTTGATGTTTGGTTATGACTTGTCGGCAACTATGACAATTAGAGATAAATTTGGCAACATTTCTCTTCATACCTCCCCACCAATATACCTTTCAAATCTCTATACATTTTAGTAGAACTGTGTGAATATAATAGTAAGAACCATGAGCCTCATCAAGAATCTTTTCCCCCGAGCCATCAACACAAGATACACACAACCTATCTTGGTACCTAAGGGCACCATCTCCTGCTTGTAAGAAAACCTCCACCTTACCATCTTTTAGCAATGCCTTCAATTCCAACAAAGAAGGGTCAAGATCTTGACTAGCTTTCACCTTCTCAACCAATGATGATTAAGAACTATCAAAAAAAAAAACACCCCCATTATCAACCTCTTCCAACCTAACCCCAAATCTAGCCAACCGATGGACCTCCCTATCCACCCCTTTGATATAATCATCAACATGAGCTAGGAGACCCATCGACACCCTACGTAAAGCATTAGCCACAACATTTGCCTTACCGGGATGATAATGCACACTCATATCATAATTCTTAAGAAGTTCCAACCACCTTATTTTTCTCAAGTTGAGATCTTTTGAAGTGAAGATATATTGGAGATTCTTGTGATCGGTGAACACATCCACATGCACCCCATACAAATAATGACGCCAAATTTCAAAGCGAAAACCACGGTGGCTAACTCCAGATCATTGGTAGGATAATCCTTTCTAAGCATCTTAAGTTGTCTAGAAGCATAGGCTACAACCATACCATTTATCATCAAAACACCACCCAAGCAATTCTAGAAGCATCACAATGCACAACAAACCCCCTTCTAGTCCTTCCGGTAGTGACAATATAGGAGTGAACACAAGATTATCTTTCAAGGTTTGGAATCTCCTTTCTGGCTCATCGGTCGACACAAACTTCGCCTTCTTTTGAGTCAATTTAGTCATGGGAGAAGAAATAGAAGAAAACCCATTCACAAACCTCCAATTGTAACACGCTATGCACAAGAAACTTCTAATGTCCGACAGGGCCAATGGTGTAGGCCATTTTCTAATCACATCCGTCTATTTAGGATCTACCTTAATACTATCCCCTACGTCACGTGACCTACAAAGGAAACTTCTTTCAACCAAAATTCACACTTTTCCTATTTAGCATACAACTTCTCTTCCCTCAATCTTTGCAACACTACCCTCAAATTAGCCACATGCTCCTCCTCACTATGAGAATAAATCAAAATATCATCAATTAAGACCACAATAATAAATCAATATTGGGTTTAAAGACCCTATTAATGCGATCTATAGACATAATCGCTGCTTAGAGAAAAAAAAAGGAACCACCCCAAATTCAAAATATCGAAAAGGATATTCACAAACTTATTGATCCCGGAAAAAACTCAATCGAAGTGACTTAGATTCAACATCCCTAATTCTTACAAGATGATAAATGTAACCCTTAGAGTTCAATTGTACCTTCAGAAAAGAAATGGACTTACCCTTTCACAACCATATTACAAGCCCCCACTCAAAGACAGATTTATTAGGGAACCCTTTAATCAGTTGATGAGGTACAAACCCCTCAACATAGCTGATGAGCTAAAAACATCTTAATGAGGTTGATGAGGTACAAACCCCCTAATAAGGTTATCAAGGTACAAACCCTCGACATGGTTGCATGGGCCTACCACCTTCCGAGCGAAGCGATCGAGGTACAAACCCCTCATCAAGGTTACCCGAGCCTATAACCCCCCGAGTAAGGCTTCGTCAATTCCCAAAACTATTGAGATAATATCATATATATACATTCGTTTCATCATCATAAAGTCATTCAACTCATAAGACATGCATTACACCTTCAATACGTCAAAATACATCAACCAGACATTTTATCAAACACTTGGTGGGTGTGTAGTGCTAGTGTAAAATCATGCAATTCAAGAGTGGGTTCATTCTAGAAAATTCAATGTAAAACCATCTATAAATACTTAGTAACACCCTTGAGCAATATACATGAAAAACCTTCATCAAATGTCACAATAGATCTTAGATTTATAGCTCAAAACATGCTAAAACAATCATCATTTCATAAAACACCAACATAGTATGCAGTGAGATTCATAATAAATAAGACCAATGAGTAAATCAACTTTAAATCATACAATTTTATGTAAAATAAAGCTTAGGAATCATGGATGTCAGGGACCCCTGAAAGAAACCCACACTCCTTAACTTTGGAGAATCCTTGAAGAAGATTGGAGATGGAAACTTGAAGCTTGAATGAGAATCTTAAGATCCAGATGAGTTTTGGGACTTGAAATTTAGAGGTCAAATTTTGTCTAAGTGTTTGAGGGAGTATTTGATAATGTCTTGAATTATATGAGAGTAAAATAAGGCTAAGTGTAGGTATTTTCACATATGGGACCAAGACCCAAAAACGTTGGACTAACTCAAGAAAACTAGGCATTTTCAACACTAAGGTGTGCCCTTAGCACGTTGTGCCTAGGGCGCGAAAATCTCACTGTTTTTTGCAGTTTGTAATTTTAAAATTCTCTACGGTTGCTGTGAAATTGGGGTTAGACCCATTCCCCACTCAATATTTCCCCATGAACAAGAATATAAAGTCAAATGTTTGAAATCACGCACGTATTTTGAGATACATGAAAATTACAATTCTTGACACTTTCGAGGCACATTTTCAGATATGTTTTGGGGTAATTTGATATGCGGTAAGTCTAACGTCCAAAATTACAACGAAAATGCAAAAAATTAAACTACCTACAAGTCCAAAAGCAATAAACAAAACATAACCACAACTATTGCATCAAATATCTTGGGTTGCCTCCTAAATAGTTCCTGATTTATTACCGCGACACGACATAGAAAACTTGGTTACTCAAACTTCACCAAGTGCCCAAACCTCCTTCTTGAGATTGTCTAGCCTCTTTATTAAATGAAAGATATTGAGACAACTACTTCATCATTCAATGTAAACCAGAGTTGGCCAGGTTCCATATGTACTAGTGCTTGACCAGTGGCTAGGAAGAGACATCCCAAGATGATAGGGACTTCAAAGTCGACTTTGCAATCTAGGATCACTACGACGAATATGAATTTCTCAACTTTGATGATTACATCATAAAGTATCCCCACAAAATTCTTCACCATGTAGTCAGCCATCAAAAAATCACATGCTCATTGGAAGAGGGTATCCTAGTCTTACCTTCTTTAAAACCACAAGCGGTATTAGATTTATGCTTCCACCAAGATCGCACAATGGACTTGCGAACTCCACATATCCAATAGTGCAGGTATGGTGAAAGCGGTGTGATATTTTTGGTTTTGCACCAAGGACCTTGTGGCAATTGCATTGTAATATTTTAGCTCTTGGAAGAGCTCCTTACTCATAGTGCACTTCTTTGTGACCAAGTCCTTCATAAACTTTGAAAACCATGACATCTTGTCCAATGCATCATTGAGAGGGATGTTGATGGAGAGTTGTTTCAGCATAGAGTGAAAGTGTTTGAACTTTCCCTCCTCCTTATTTTTGATTCTTTGATGGAAGGAAGAAAGAGGTATAGGAATAGGCTTCAGATTCCGCAGCACCTCTCCAGCATAAATCACTCCATCCTTGACACGATCATCTCTGATATCAGCACCCTTGACCTCAATTTCTTCCTCTCGAATATCATCATCATCCACTAAGAAGGGATGTTATAAGACCTCATTGGAGCTTAGTAAATTTGGTTTCAGTGAGTTTTTGACCAAGGTGATGCTCCATGGGAGCCCTCAAGATCCATGTGAGGTCACACAGCCTATGTAGGGTCTCCTTGGAGTGACCCTTGCCCTCAAATTTGGGTGCTGACCCTTAGCATGGAGTTTCAATCTAAGGGAAGCCATACATAGACCCCACATGGTCTGTGTCACACTTGAAAGACTATGTGGAGGGCTATGTGGTCTCCTTAAGCTTGGAATCCCTCCATTTGGGACTAAGTGAGGGGACACAAGCACCCACACAAATCATGAGGTGTCTCACAAGCCGTGAGGCCCTCTGTATGGCTTTTGGAGTGAAAACGTTTCTAAGTGTTCAATCATCATCTCAAAACTTTGTCGTAGAGATTTTTTATTTTTTCCAAGTGTAAGGGTACGGGCAGTCACATGGACCGTGTGAGCTCACATGGCCCGTAAAGCCCTCTGTGTGATTGATTTCATCAATTTTTTTCTAAGTATGAGATTACCATTTCGGATCTTCGTCAAGTGAAATTTTATCTATGAGTTTGTTCACGAGCAAGTACACAGTCCATGTTTGGTCGACACTGACTGTATACCCTTACTGGTGGTGACATCCAATTTTTAAACTCATTTCATTAATGGTGTTTTCATAAATATGCTTTATTCTAATGGTCTTTTGGGAATTCCTATGCTACCTAAAGACTTCCTAATGACCTAAACTCTATTCCTAACATTCAAATTCACTCCTCAAATTTGAAATTCTCTCAAGTAACTTTAAAATATCTTTCAAAGAATTCTTGTGGGTTTCAAGCTGGGAAATCAAGGAGGGGCTCTTTCTTCATCATATTTTCTACTAAACCTATATTAATAGAAGGTATGTGAATATTGATCCTTGTTTCCTTTCAATCAAGGATACCCAAATCTTTTCAAGTAGTTTTTATGAATATAAGCTTATTTTAAATATGGATTTTCACTCTTAAAATTTATTAGACTCAATTGATGTGCGGGCTGTAATTTATTTATGATTTTGAGTTACTTTAAGACTAATATGATGGTTTGCATCGAGATTATGAAGCTATGAAAATGGTTGTCCCCTTTTAAGCTTGCTTTGTGCATGGGTAACCTATATTATGATTTAAATGTGAATTTTACTTGTTCCTTTACTTGAATTTCGTAATGTATTATTGATCTCACTTTGAATCTCTGTTACCGATGCTATTCTCATCTCATTCATAGCATTTGCATTCATGAGCATCAGATTTATGAAATTATCGGTGGGTTAAGGCAACATATGTTTTTATGAAATGTTTTCAGTGAGTTAAGCTCACATGTTGGTTATGACAAGAATGTGATCATATAAATGTCTATTGTTATTGGATTTTTAGGCATATTGGGTGCTGACACCATATTGTTTAATGAATAATCTATTCCTATGTAAGAGAAACATGATGTTGAATGATGATTTGGCTTTTTAGCCCTTGAATGAACGATTTTGAGGAATGTTTCGCTTTTAACCCTAAATGTGCATCGAAAAGAATCGAAATGACTTGCCTGTTTTGAAATCATGTATGTATATATATAAGTACTCTTGTGGGATGTGAACTTAGCACCGATAGACTAGGGGCATCAGGGCTATCCCCAAGGGTCCTTTCCCTTTTCTTGAACTATATGCCAGCATAAGAATGGTAGTCATCACCGAAATTACCACCACATACGTAAGGGATGGTTATTCATTTATGATAAGATATCTTTGATAAGGAGATCCTTCTGAAAAGAACAGGTCGTAAGAAAGGTGGTCATCATATAGTAAATGACTGGGTCATAAGGTGTGATATAGATTACCTTAGGCAAGTAATCTTCTCCAACCGATGGGAGGTCAACATCGAGCAAATTCATGTAATAGCTCACAGGGGCCTGGAATGTCGGTTAAGGTCTCATCCCCACTATGTATGAGCACCACCACATTTCATGCATCATGAATTTCATAGCATCTTCTCATATTATATTCATTGCTACAAATCTCTTTCTATACTATGTGCTCTCGTCATCTAATATTATATGCAGGTTTTCTAAGTCATATGCAAGTATCCCGCATACTTAACACATTTAAATGTACTAATGCATACTTTTGCCTACATGATCTCACCATGTAGGGACTGCGGAGTATATACATCCATTATATGACGTCTAACTCAGAACCTTGTGATTTGTGTGTTGTGGTGAGTCCTACTTTCCAAGAACCAACCACCATCCTTCTACCTATGATTTGTTTTACGTATATTATCTATTTTGAGGGCGAGCCTGGGGTACATCTTGAACCTTATCCTATCTTATGACTAGAGGCAGTGTTGGACATCTTGTAAACTTCCTTACGATATTATATGCTAAGTAATGATTGGCGATTTGATTATGGTATTGGTTATCTATAGGTTATCATTATGTGATTGGGTTGCAAGCTTATGAAATGCTTCTATGTGATGTTGTAAAAGATCCTAACTCCCGAATTGCCCCCACAGAGTGATTCATACTTACCCCCCCTTAGTTTTTATGTGCTATGTGCTTTATGAATACATGTTTCTCCCATTCCCTATAACATCCCTAAAGTATGAGTCTATTTCTGTCATTCCTAGGCTTATGTGTTTACTTTTCGATTACGTGATATGCCCCAAAAATGTGCCTTAAAAATATTAATAATCGTAATTTCCATATATCTCAAAATTCATGCGTGATATCGAAAATCCAACTTTATATTCTTGATTAAGGGGCAAATTGAGTGGGAAATGGGTATAACACAGATTTTAGAAGACCTGTAGTGAAAAATGATTTTCGCCAACTTTTAGCAAAATAGTGTGGGTCCATGATGGCTCTGCGATGCGGACCTGTCATGAAGTAGTGTTATCACTTCTTTAATTTTTTGTTTTAGCCTAAGGCATTGCGGCATGGCCCCATGTCCTTTTAGACGTAAAATAACCTATATTTATCCATTTTTCAACTCCATATCTCTCAAAAACCCTCTTAAAACATCTGAACCATTTTATCAAAATTTTCATCCAAATTTAAGTGTCTCAAGCTCAATTTTAGATCTCAAGAACTCCATTCAAGCTTTAAGTCTCCTTGAAGTCTACGTCAAGAAATCCCAAAATTTAGGTATGTGGGTTTCATCCATTGGGTCCTTTCAGCCATGGAGTCCAATCTCCATTTTTATGAAAATTGCATGTTTTCAAGTTGTATTATCTATAGGTAATTTCTATTATGGATTATGAGTATATATTATGTTGGGATTTTAGGAAATTTTGAATTTACTATACATGATTATCTATTTCAAGCTTGTACTATGAATGGGTTTTTTCTATTGAGGCTATACATATTTAGAGCTATTAAACTATGATCTATTATGAGATTTGATGATGAATTTCAAGATATTCTCTATGAAGGTTTTACTATATGTTGGTGGGTTGATTTGCATTGAGTTTTCTCATATTATTACACTTTTGAATTGCATGATTTTGAACAAGCAATATGCACCCACCAAGTGTTTTATAAAATGTCTTTTCAAGGATTCTTAAAGTTATTATGAATCTATTGCGTGATTTATGAGCCAAGTGACTCTACAATGATTTTGGGCTTTCAAAACATATTGAATTCATGAACATGTCTATGATGTTCTAAATGTCAACTTAAGACCTTTTTCAAAGATTTTACCTTGTGTAGCCCTTTAATGTTAATGCAAAGGTAACATTTGATGATGATCTATTCTTATGTTTTAAAGTTAGGCTCACCATTAGAGGTCAACGATGTTTTAGACCTACTTATGTCATGTTTCCATGTTTCTTACAAATTGCTAAAGTATGATTATTTCGATTATTCTGTGGGATTAGGCTTATTACTGATGGATTGGATGTGGCATGGACCATATCCATGGGTTCATATTCCTTTCCTCAAACTATATGCTAACATAGAAGTATACTTTACCCTTGCTATATTAGTGGATCTATCATGACCCAAGCCTAAAACCTAGACGTGACACGACATAAGGGGAACCTAAAGAGAACCCTAGTAAGCCTCTTAGCACATAATTATACATCCTCGATCGCGAAAGCAATAAAATAGTAACAAAAGAGTAGAAATAGGGATATTCGGGGCTAAATAAAATCATTCGTATCATAGCAACAAAAGTCAAGGGAGAGGCAAAGCTTATAACATTAAACATGACATGTTCAACAACACCTCTACTACATAGATAAGAGCGGGGGCCAAGATAAGCAACTAGCCTCACTCTCATAGTCAACATTTACATGAAATGAGAGGTAGTTTTAGAACATAGAATGACACAATGTCCACGGAATGGAGGACTTACCAACAAGCTTGAGTGGAATCGTACTAGCCACGTGGATGGAGATGCTCAAGTGGGACTCCAGTTCCTACATGGTGACATCATGTAGGCATAGAGTATACACTAGTATGTTTGAATGTACCAAGTATGTAGGTTGCAATGCAACAAGTGATAAGCATCACAATCAAAATGTATAACATAGGCAATGAATAAGCATATAAAAATATGACATGTATGAATGATGCTTGAAGTAAACCATGCTTATGTAGAACATAATCCATGTGTAAGGAGACACCACTTTAATGAATATCCAAGGCCTACCACCTCCTTGGAGAGGTGCATGAGGTACAAACCCCTTCATATAGTTGTGAGGTACAAACCCCCCAATGCAGTTGATGAGTTAAAACTCCCCCAACAAGGTTATCAAAGTACAAACCCCTCAACATGGTTGCACAGGCCTGCCACCTTCTGAGCGAGGCGATCAAGGTATAAATCCCTTAACAAGGTTACCAAGGGCTACAAGCTCTCACGTGAGGCTTGGTCATTTTTACCATAACATAGAGATAATATCATATACATACATTCCTTTCATCATCATAATATAGTCATTTAACTCATAAGACGTTCATTGAACCTTCAATTCCTCGACAAACTATAACCAGACAGTTTATCAAATACTTGGCGGGTGTGTAATGCTAGTGTAAAACTATGAAATTCAAGAGTGGAACCCATGAAAAAAACCGATATAACTTAGCTTTTGGAGAATCCTTGATGAAGATTGGAGATGGAGACTTGAAGCTTAGGTGAGAACCTTAAGATCTGAATGTGTTTTAGGACTTAATTTTGGAGAGTAATATGAGTCTAAGTGTTTGAGTGAGTATTAGGGAATGTTATGAATGATATGAGGGTGAAATATGGATTAGTAAAGGTATCTTCACATTTGGGAACACTTAGACCCAAGATGAAAAATTCTTGGACCGAACAAGAAAAAGAACTCACAATATGAACTGAGGCATGCCCGTGGCGCATCGCACCTTGGGCACGAAAACCTCACTAGAAATCACATTTTGCGATTTTCAAATTTTAATACGATTTCTCTCAAATCAGGGTTAGACCCATTCTCTATTCAATTTAACCCCCTGATCAAGAATATGAAGTCGGACTTTCGATGTCACATACGAATTTTGAGATATACAGAAATTACAATTCTGGGCATTTTCGAGGATTATTTTCTGGCACTTTTTGGGGTCGTTTCAATATGTTCTCCTTGCGAACATTCATCCCTGAATGTCACAGAAACACATATGAGAGATATAAACATAACAATTTCGGCCTACACAAGGAAGAACAATGCACATAAACATCATTTCAAAAATCTCATCATAAGTGTAAAATCATCATGAACTTGTCGATTTAAACATGAATGCATGCGAAATGTCATGGGTTGAACTTAGACTTAAAATCATATAGGGGAATCAGTTTGATACCTTAGGCTTGAGTGGAGTGGAAAAGATAAGGATATGAATTTTGTATGTCTGTCGGTTTCCCACGTAGCACTTTCAACTTGTTGATTTCTCTAAAGGACCTTAACGGAAGCCATATCTTTGTTCCTCAACCTCTTCACTTGTCTATCCAAAATCTGAATCGGAACCTCTTCATAATTCAAATTTCCTTCAACAACACCCACAAAATCAAGGGCCACAATAGCATTAGGGTCTCCCACACATTTTCTCAACATGGATATATGAAAGACTGGATGAACCAAATATATCTTACTAAGCAATTCCAACTCATAAGCTACTTTTCCAATCCTCCTCATCACCTTATAAGGACCCACATATATAGGATTCAACTTGCCCTTCTTACTAAATGAACCACACCCTTCATGTGTGACACCATCAAATAAACCCAACCTCCCACTTTGAATTCAAGATCCCTTCCCCTCACATCGGCATAGGACTTTTGGCAACTTTGGGCTGTCTTCAACCTTTCCCTAATCATACTAATCTTCTCAAGAGCCTCCATAAAGAGATCTGGTCCCAACATAGCCATCTCTCCAACTTTAAACCATCTGACCAATGATCTACAATGTCTATGGTAAAGATCCTCAAAAGGAGCCATAGCAATGTTAAAAAGATAGCTTGTTGTAGGCAAACTCACTAAATGGAAGATGATCATCCTAACTACCCTTAAGATCTAATACATAAGCCTTAATCATATCCTCAAGGGTTTGGATAGTCTTTTCAGCTTGGCCATCCGTTTGAGGGTGGAAGGCCGTACTAAGTTTAACTCTTACACCAAGACCCCTTTGAGAGGACCTCCAAAAGTGTGAAGTAAATTAAGCACAATGATCGAATATGATGGACATAGGAACCCTATGCAACCTTACCAAATCTTGAATGTACAACCTAGTATGACTTCAACCCCATATATGGTCTTGACCGGTAGAAAGTGAGCTGATTTCGTCATCTATTAACAACAACCCAAATGGAATCAAACCATTTCTAGTCTTGGGAAACCCAACCACAAATTCCATATTAATATCTTCCACTTCAAATTAGGAACCTTTATGTCTTGGGTTAGGCCACCTGACCTTTGATGTTTATCTTTTACGTGTTCGCAATTATCACAACTAGACACAAATTATGTAATGTCTTTCTTCATGCCTTCCCACCAATACACCTCTCTCAAATCTCTATACATCTTAGTATAACCGGGGAGAATCAAATAGGAAGAACCATGACCCTCATCAAGAATCCTCTCTCTCAAGCCATTAACACTAGGCACACACAACCTAACTTATTATCTAAGGGTACCATCTCCTCATTGGGAGAAAACCTCCACCTTCCCATCACTAACCAAGGCTTTCAATTCTAACAAGGAGGGATCAAGGTCTTGCTTAGCATTCACCTCCTCAACCAATGAAGTTTTAGAACCATCAACACCACCACCACCACCATTATCCTCCTCTTCTGACCTGAATCCCAACCTTGTCAATCAATTGACCTCCCTAGCCACCACTTTATCAGCACTATTAAAATGAGCTAGGCTACCCATAGATACCCTACTCAAAGCATCCTCCACAATATTAGCCTTACCCAGATGTTAATACAAGCTCATATCATAGTCCTTAAGATGTTCTAACCATCTTCTTTGCCATAATTTATGATCATTTTGAGTGAACACATATTGGAGGCTCTTATGGTCGATGAACACATCCACATGCAACCCATTCATATAATGATGCTAAATCTTTAACCACGATGACTAGTTCAATATTATGAGTAGGATAATTCTTTTCGTGCACTTTGAGTTGCCTAGAAGCATAGGCTATCACCTCACCATGCATTAGAACATAACCTAAACATAACCCAAACAAACTTTAGAAGCATCACAATACACAATGAATCCCTCTAGCCCTTCCGATAGTGAAAAAATAGGAGCGGATAAAAGCTTATCTTTCGATGTTCGAAAGCTCCTCTCACACTTATCGGTCCATATAAACTTAGCCTTCTTTTGAGTCAACTTAGTCATGGGAGAAGCGATAGAAGTGAACCTATTCACGAACCTCTGATAGTAACCTGCTAAGACCAAGAAGGTCCTAATGTCTGATGGGGTCAATGGTCTAGGCCAATTTCTAATCACATCCATCTTTTTATGATCCACCTTAATACCATCCCCCAATACCACATGACCTAGGAAGGGAACTTCTTTTAACAAAAATTCACACTTAGCATATTTAGCATACAACTCCTCTTCCCTCAATCTTTGCAACATTGCCCTCAAATGAGCCACATGCTCTTCCTCACTATGAGAATAGATCAAAATATCATCAAAGAAGACTATAACAAACGAATCAAGCTAGGGTTTGAAGACTTTATTCATAAGATCCATGAAGATAGCCAGTGTATTGATCAACCCAAATGATATCACAACAAAGTCAAAATGCCTATACCTAGTACGAAAGGCCATCTTAGGAATATCACACTCCCTCACCTTCATTTGATGATACCCTTACCGAAGATCAATCTTAGAGAAAGGACTAGCCCTTTGCAATTGTTCAAACAAATCATTAATTCTTGGAAGAGGATACCTATTCTTGATACTAACCTTATTAAGTTGTTGGTAGTCAATACACATTTTAAGTGAGCCATCCTTCTTATTCACAAAGAAAACTGGTGCACCCCAAGGTGATTGGTTAGAACTAATAAATTCCTTATCCAACAAGTCCCTCAGTTGCTCCTTCAACTCCTTCAACTCCACTAGGGCCATACGGTAAGGGGGAATAGAAATGGGTTAAGTATCGGGAAGGAGGTCTGTACCAAAATCTATTTCCCTCTCCCGAGGAACTTGGAAGGTTATTTGGAAAGACATCAAGGAAATCCTTTACAATTAGAACTCACTCTATGGGAAGGACCTTGGATTCCACATCTCTAACCCTCACAAGATGATAGAGGCACCCATTAGAAATCAACTTACGGGCTTTATTGCAAGAGATGAACTTACCCTTGACCACCACATCATGACTCTCCCACTAAAGAATGAGTTCATTTAGAATTGGAATTTTACCCTACAAGTTCTACAATCAACAGAGGCATAGTGTGAATGCAACCAATCCATCCTAAGAATGACATCAAAATCAGCCATATCCAACTCAATGAGGTGACAAGGAAATATTTTGTATAAGATGCAAATAATACAATTTTTATAAACTTTCCTAGCAATATTAGATGCACTAATAGGAGTAGATACCTCAGATGACTCACACAACAATTCGGGATCAATATGGAACTTTCTAGCAAAAAAGGGGTAAAAAAAAGAAATAGTGGCACCTGTATCAATCAATGCATACGCATCAAAATCAAAGACTTTTAGCATACCGATGACGACATCAGGAACCTTCTCAACCCCTTCCCTCTCATGCAAACCATAAAATCAATTGTGCCTTAAGGCATTACCTTGTTTACCACCTTTCCCTAAAAGGACCGCATTAGCACCTTGTGGATGAACCACTTTGCCCTTGTTGCAATTTTGAGGGCAATCCATTACCTTATGACCAACTTCCCCACAACCATAACAACATTAGTATCCCTCAAGCATGGGCCACTATAAACCCTACCACATTTTGGATACCCACCATTAGGAACCACACGTTTAATGCCTTGAGCTTTTGAAGAGTCATTGGCAAAACTCTTATGAGAAGACCCTTGGCCTTGACGGAATCGGCCATTCTTTTAACTTTGGAACTTCCCCTCAAAATGGGCCTTATTGTCCTCATGAACCCTTCTCTTCCTTATTTTCTCCTCCTCCATTTGTTCGGCATAGGTCATCAAACAGGACAAGTCCATGTGACTAATCAACATAGCGGACCGACACTCTTTACTCACAAAGTTAAAAACACCTGTCATAAATTTATTCATCCTAGACGTTGAGTCGGCCACTAAGTGTGTAGCATATTTTGAATGTTTGTTGAACTTAAGGGTATACTCCCTTACACTCATAGACCCTTGTCTCAAATTTATAAATACCACTAATTTGGCTTCCCTAAGCTCAAAAGGAAAGAACAGATTAAGGAAAGTTGTCTTGAACACCTTCTAAAGTACCACATTGTTAACCCCTTTCTCCTTTTTCCATTGATTGTACCATATTTGTGCTACCCTTTTGAGTTGGTACGCCACCAACTCCACCTTATCCTCTTACCTCATACCCATGAGGGCCAAAATCTTCTAAACCTCATCAATGAATTATTGAGGGTCCTTATTCACCTTTGACCTATGGAGTTCTGGGGGATTTATCCTCTTGAAATCTCTCAGCCGAGATGTCGGTGTAGGAACATGAGGGGCTTGGGCCCCTTTGATGACTTATTAGCCACAACTTGTGCAAGCAAAATGAGAGCATCCTGAAGCTGTCCATTAGCCTATTGACCTCGGAGTGTGGACTCTTCTTCCTCTTGTATTAGGAATGATGTAGAATAGAAAAGGACAATCATTAGGGGGAAAACCTTGCATCAATTGCTATATTGTGACATAGAGTAAAAAGAAGGGAAACATTTTTAAAATGTTTCATAGCCTCTCGCTCATAGTTGTGGTGCACAACACAACCATGAACAAGACTTTAATCAATGCAGTGTGTTGGACTTTGAGGATCTAACAACCTAGATCTCGCATACCAAGTTTGTCACGACCCAAGCCTAGGACCTAGACATGACACGGCACGAGGGGAACCCGAAGGGACCCCAAGCAAGCCTCTTAGCACATCATTATACATCCTTGTTCATGAAAGCAATAAAATAGCAACAAAAGAGTAGAAGTATGGATATTCAGGGCTAAGGAACATCATTTATGTCATAACAACAAAAAGCAAGGGAGAGTTAAAGCTTATAACATTACACATGACGTGTCTAACAGCAACTCTACTACATAGATAATAGTAGAGACCATGAAGACAAGCAATCAGACTCACCCCTCATAGTCAACATTTACAGAAAAGAAAGGTAGTCTTAGAACATAACATGAGACAATAAACAACGTCCCCAGAATTGAGGATTCACCAATAAGTTTGAGTGATATCGTACTAGCCACGTGGATGGAGATGCTCAAGCGGGGCTCCCGTTCCTACATGGTGACATCATGTAGGCATAAAATATGCGTTAATATGTTAGAATTTAGCAAATATGCAGGAGGCAATGCAACAATTTATAAGTACCATAATCAAAATGCATAACATAAGCAATGAATAAACATATAGTAATATGACATGCATGAATGATACTTGATGTAAACCATGCTTATATAGAACATAATCCATGTGGAAGGAGAGAACACATTAGTGAATATCCAAGGCCTACCACCTCTTTGGAAAGACGCATGAGGTACAAACCCCTTCATGTGGTTGATGAGGTACAAATCTCCCAACAAGGGTATCAAGGTACAAACCCCTCGATATAGTTGCACGTGACGGCCAACTCCCAAGCGAGTTGATCTTCTACTAGACTAACGAAAAGGACCCATTTTGCCATTTGTCAAGGGTATGGAAAGAAACACCATCGGAGGTGCTTAGCGGGATTGCGAATTGCTTCAAGTATGGTGGTGTTGGGCATAAGATGAGGGGTTGCTCATTGGCCTCAAGGCAAAGGAGAAGAAGGGCACAATTTGAAGGGAGTCTCCCATATGCTAAGCCTAATAGCAATGGTGGGATGACTTATCCTAGTTGCCCAAAATATGGGAGAAATCATAGTGGCACACCTCTGAGAAACACTGGTGCATGCTTTGGGCGTGGCAAGATAAGTCACAAGATTGGTGATTGTGCATATGTTCAAAGGAAGGGTAAAGGTGTTGGTGTTCAAGCTTCTCCTTCATGACACATGTATGGGAAGAACTATCTTGGAGATGGTTTGGCTGGTTTGAGTGCATGCGTTTAGAGTGGTGGAAAGGATCAAGAGTCCGGACATTGTCCATGGGTTACTAAGGACTATGAGGATGATCATCGACGTGCGTAACCATACCTCTCTAGGGGTCATTAGACTTGGCATGGGGCTTCACAGATATGTTAGGGGGTTTTTGATTTTGATAAGCATGCATTAATAGACTGGGGTGCCGCTTCTTTTTTAATTACCCCATTTGTTTCCAAAAAGCTTCATGTTAGTCCAGAATTGTTGTCTGAACCTTATATAGTGTCTACCCCTTTTATCAGTCAATTGTTGCTCAAAGAGTCTACAGAAATTGTCCAGTGTTCATTTGGCATATAATCTTGCCTTGTGATTTTGTTGAGTTAGATATGGTGGATTTTGATATCATTACTAGGATGGATTGGTTGCATGCATATTATGCTTCTATTAATTGTAGAACCGGTAGGGTTAAATTCCAATTACCTAATGAGCCCATCCTTGAGTGGTAAAGTTGTGATGTGGTGGTCAAGGGTAGATTTATTTCTTGCCTTAAAGCCCAAAAATTGATTTATAAGGGTTGTCTCTATCATCTTGTGAGGGTTAGAGGTGTTGATTCTAAAGTCCTTCCTATTGATTTTGTTCGGGTGGTTAATGAGCTTCTTAATGTCTTTCTCGATTAGCTTCTCGGTGTCCCTTCAAAAAGGGAAATAGATTTTGGTATAGACCTCCTTCTCTATACCCAACCCATTTCTATTCCCCCTTACTGGATATCCCTGGCAAAGTTGAAGGAGTTAAAGGAGAAATTGAGGGGTTTGTTGGGAAAGGATTTTATAAGGCCTAGAAAATCACCTTCGGGTGCACCTATGTTGTTTGTCAAGAAGAAGGATGGTTCTCTTAGGATGTACATTGATTAACAGCTTGTTCTCGTTGGATGTGCATTGATTACGGGCAACTTAATAGAGTCCCAATAAAGAATAGTTACCCTCCACCAAGGATTGATGACCTTTTTGATCAACTTCAAGGGGCCAATCACTTTTGTAAGATTGATATTTGGTCCAGGTATCACTAAGTGAAAGTGACGGAGTGTGAAATTCCCAAGACAACTTTTTAGATTAGGTATGGGCACTTAAAGTTTGTGATTATGTCCTTTCGGTTGACTAAAGCATCAACTATATTTATGTATCTCATTAATATAGTCTTTAAGCCCTACCTTGACTTGTTTGTGGTGCTTTTTATTAATGATACCTTGATTTATTCCCATAGCGAGGACGAACACATGAATCACATGAGGATGGTGTTGCAAATCTTGAGGGAGGATATGTTGCATGTAAAATATGAGAAATGTGAGTTTTAGTTGAAAGAGGTTGTTTTTCTAAGGCATGTGCTGTCGAGTGATGGTATTAAGGTGTTTCCAAAGAAGACGGAGGTAATTAGAAATTGGCGTAGACCTTTGACTCCATTGGAGTTTAGAAGTTTCTTGGGTTTGGTGGGTTATTATAGGAGGTTCATGAATAGTTTCTCTTCTATTGCTTCTCCTATGACTAAATTGACATAAAAGAAGGAAAAATTTATGAGGATCAATGAGTGTGAGAAGAGTTTCCACACTTTGAAAGATAAGCTTGTCTTCGCTCCTATCTTATCTCTACCTAAAAGTTTGGAAAGATTTGTTGTATAATGTGATGCCTTAAGAATTGGTTTGATGTGTGTTTTGATTAAAAGTGGCAAGGTGATAGCATATGTCTCTAGAAAACTTAAGGTGCATTAGAAGAATTATCCCACCCATACTCTTGAATTGGCGGCTGTGGTATTTGCTTTGAAAATTTGGCGTCACTACTTGTATGGGGTTCATGTTGATGTGTTTTACCGACAGTACGAGTCTCCAATATGTGTTCACCAAAAAATATCTTAACTTGAGACAACGAAGGTGGTTACAACTCCTTATACATTATGATATGAGTATGTATTATCACCGTGGTGAAGCTAATATTTTGGACAATCTAAGTAGGATGTCTGTGGATAGTCTAGCTCATATTGATAATGGTGGAAAAGAGGTGGCTAGAGAGGTTTTCCTATTGGCTAGATTGGGGGTTAGAATGGATGAAGTTGATAATGGAGTTGTAGTGGTTGTTGATGGTAAATCTTCCTTCATTTAGGAGGTAAAGGCAAAATAAGATCTTGACCCCGCCTTGTTAGAGTTGACGGCCTTAGTGAGAGTTGGTAAAGTGGAGGTTTCCTCCCAAGGGGGAGATGGTACCTTAGGTACCAAGGTAGATTATGTGTGCCTAATGTTGATGACTTGAGGTAGTTGATTTTGAGAGAGGAACGTGATTCATCCTATTCTATTCTCTCGATTACATGAGAATGGATAGAGACTATGGAAAGGTACCTTGGTGAGGTTGGCGAGATAGCTTGGATTGTACTGGATTTGGTTATGGAAGCTTTGGAGAAGGTGAGGTTGATAAGGTAAAGGTTGAAGACGCCACAAAGTAGGAAAAAGTCATATTCCGATATGAGAAGGAGAGATATTGATTTTAAAGTTAGTGATTGGGTTTTCATGAAGGTCTAAGGTATCCTATGAGTTGGAGTTGCCATTGATATGCGTATGATTCATCCAGCCTTCCATGTGCCTATGTTGAGGAATTGTATGGGATACTCAAATGTTATTGTGCCTTTAGATGTTGTGAGTGTTGTAGAAGATAAATTGACCTATGAGGAGGTCCTGGTGGAGATTTTTTATAGACAAGTGAGAAAATATTGAGTAACAAGGGTGTTGCATCCTTCAAGGTCATTCAGAGGAATCAACAAGTGGAAAGTGCCATATGGGATGCAAAAGCAGACTTGAAGAAGCGATATCCATACCTCGTTCATTCTACTCAAACTTACGATAATAAATTAAGTCCTGTCTCTGATTTGAATTCCTATGTTTAAGCCCTCATATCATGTTGCATGCATTCATGTTATGGTAACAAGTTTATGGTGATTTTTGACACTTATGTTGAGGCTTTTTGAAAATAATGTTTAAATGCATTTTTTACATTCATGTCGGGCTGAAATCTTCATGATTTCTTCACTTATGCATGTTTCTTTGACATTCGGGGATGAATCTTCCCAATGAGAAGATATTGAAATGCCCTGAAAATTTTCATAATTGTAATTTTCATATATCTCAAATTCCGTGCGTGATATCGAAAATCCGACTTCATATTATTGATTAGGGGGAAAAATGATTGGGAGATGGGTATAACCCGGATTTTAAAAGACCCGTAGCGAAAAATGATTTTCGCCAACTTTTCGCAAAACAGTGTAGGTCTGTGATGGATCCATGACGCGGACCCATCATGGAGCAGTGTTATCACTTCCTTAATTTTCTGTTTCGGCCTAATCCATTAGGGTCATGGCCCCATGCCCCTTTACACTTGAAATATACTACACTTAGCCATTTTTCAATTCCATATCACTCAAAAACCCTCTCTAAAACCTCTTAACCATTTTATCAAAATTTCCATCCAAATTTAAGTGTCTCTAGCTTAATTCTAGATCTCAAGAACTCCATTGAAGCTTTAAGTCTGTATCAAGAAATCCCCAAATTTAGGTGTGTGGGTTTTCTCCATTGGGTCCTGTCACTGATGGAGCCCAATCTCTATTTTTATGAAAAATGCATGTTTTTGTCACTACCCAAACCTAGGGCCTTTATGTGCCACGGCGAATGGGAACATGAAGGGACCCCAAACAAGCCTCTTAGCAAATCATTTACACATCCATTGTTGCGGAAGCAATTAAACAATAACAAGCGAGTACAAATAAGGATAAAGGGACTATAGGAAGTCTTTAATAGCATAAATCATAGAAGAATCAAAGCTCAAGCATAATTACATCACTTGTCCAATAACACCTCTAGCATAAATAGGGTTGGTGCCAAGATACTTTCAGGCTCACCCTCATTGTATCAAGAGTTCAACATAAAAGAATAAGGTAGGCAAGAATAACATATCTAGTGTCCCCGAACTTGAAGACTCATCAAAGCTTATCTTCAAGATATCCAAAAGCTAACCACGTGGAGGATGATTGTGAGGAGCTACAGTTTTGACATGATAACATCATGCAATGATAGAGTATGAATTAGTACGTTTGAATGTACTAAGTATGTAGAACGCAGTGCAACAAGAGATAAACAACATAGTCAAAATGCATAAATATAGGCAATTGATAAGTATATTAACAATATGGCATGCATGATCAATGCTTGAAGTAAAACATGGTTGTATAGAACATATTACATGTATAGGAAGAGACCATCATCATAGATCAAGCTAACTAGTACTTGAAATCCAAAGCATACAACCCCCTTAAAATGTGATTGAGGTTTCTATCCCTCAATTAGAAGTACGGGCATACCACCATCACGACCTAAGCTTAGGGCCTAGGTGTGACTGGTGAATAAGAAATCTGAAGGAACCTTAAACAAGCCTTATAGCATATCATTACACATCCTTGGTTGCGGAAGCAATGTAAAACAACATAAGAGATATAAAAAAGGGGAATTGGGACTAAAGAAGAGAGATTAATACTTAAGTAATATGTAAACGTTTAGAAAACAAGGGTAAGGGACTAAGGGGAAAAAGCTTGCATAACATCATAATCAAGAGATAAAAGAGTACAAACTCATATCATAGATGCATAGCATATCCAAGAACACCTCTACTACATGGTAAGAGCTGGGGCCAAGACAAATCAATAGGGCTCGTCTTCATAGTCAAGATAGAAAGAAAAGAAATTTGTCTTAATACATAATAAGAGAAACATATACTAAGGTCCTCGAAGTGGAGGACTCACCAACTAGCTTGAGTAGTACCAAACTAGACACGTGGAGGAAGAGGGTGATAAACTTGGGCTTCGATCCCTACATGGTGATATCATGTAGGGAATAGTATGCATTAATACGTTTGAATATACTAAGTATGTAGGATTCAATTCAACAAGAGCTAAGCATCATAATCAATATGCATAACAATAGAAAATAAGCATAGTATAACAATATGGCATGTATGATAAATGCATAAGTAAAATATGCTTAACTAACTCATGCTCATATAGAATATCATATATGTAGATGAGACCAAACTAGATTTCCAAATGTACAACCCTTTGGTAGGTTAGTGGTGATGCCACCCTATCACTTAGGTGGATGAGTAATAACTCTCATCTAGGTTGGTGATAATGCCGCCCCATCACCAAGCTGGAGAAGTACAAACTCTTCCTTACGATGATGAATACAAACCTCCATCTAGGTTAGTGATGATGCCACCCCATCACTAGGTGGAGAAGTACAAACACCTTCACTAGTTTATCCGAGTGCTTAGACCCCCCAGAATTTTGGGCATGGTCGAGTTCTACACTTTATATAGGATATATTATATACATAATCTTATTTCATCATTATATAGTCAATCATATAATATCTCATGGTTTGTACCTTTAACTCCTCAAGAAACCACATCCGGACATTTTATCAAACACTTAGAGGGTGTGAAATGGTAGTATCAAACCATAATTTAGAGATGCAATCATGCAAGAAAATCCATTGTAAAATTATGAATCAATACCTTGCAACACCCTCAAGAAATATTTACATTATATTCAAGATTTATAGCTCAAAACATAGCAAAACAATCACAACTTTACGTAGTTTTAACATAGTTTATAGACATGTTCATGCTAGTAAACCTATTTATAAAATCAATATTAAATCATGCAAATTGAGTAAAAAGGAGATTAGGGAACCATGGGTTGAAGGACCCAATAGTTGAAACCCATATACCTTGACTTTCAGAGTTTCTTGAAGAAGATGTGAAATAGAGGCTTGAAGCTTGAATGAAATCCTTAGATCCGGATGAGTTTTGGGACTCTTGAATCTTGAGGTGGACTTGGGGCTTGAGTTGGTTTCCTAAAATTCCAACAAATGGGTATTATCATGACTATCAACACAATCATTGTTGTTTTAGCAGGGTTTTGCAAGATCTAGGATCCTACCAGTTTCATACTCCTTGTCTAAGGCAAGGAGGGGAATTACCTTAGAGGTAATGTATTCAAAAGACTCTTCTTTCGGAGTCAGGGGAGTTTGAGCAGAGACTGAGGGGTCTACCGCTTGGGCAAAAGAATCTGGAACTTTCATCTCACAACTCTTCTTGTTCTAGGTTATTGAACGGGTTTGAGAATAGGGTTCAAATTCTAGCTTTGGGCTGGATTCACACTTTGGGCCAGATATTTTAGGCAGGCTTCCAAGGATAGCAAATTTAGTTATGCTAGGGCTTGGGCCTGGGAATGGTAAAGGAGGAAAGGAGGGCCTTAGTTGGGCTAGGCATATTGGAGTGAAAGGTCGGGCCATTGACAGCTGCCTTTCAGGTCTGATATTTTTGAATGGAGAGTTAGGCCTTGACAGCTTCATGACCCTGTAGAAGTTCTCAGGTTAGGAAATCAGGTAGGGAGTTATTTTCTCCTTTAATGAATTCAATTCGAAAATCAAAGCTAGACAGTAGAGTTTTCTATCTAGCCAAAATCTATTTTGAAACCAAATTGTTTACATCCTTTTGTAAAATTTCTTTGGCAGATTTGCAATCAACTCGGAGCAAAATTCTTTATTAACAAGATCATCTTGAAACTTGGTGATATATAGCACTATATAAATGACTTCCTTTTTCACAGTACTGTAATTTTTCTGGGCAGAGTTCTAGACTCCAAAAGTAAACCTTACTAATTGCCCACTACTTTTGGCGTTGGCAGGCTGTTTAAGAATACCTCCATATCCTAGGTCGGTGGCATCAGTTTCAACAATCATGAAGGCCTCAAGATTTGAGATTCCTACATAAGAGAGATTCTGCACTAATTTCTTGATCTTCTTAACGCTATTAGTCTGAGCTTCACTCCATGGCGAAGGGGTTTTTCTAAGTCTCTGGTGTAAAGGCTCACAGACTTGCCTAATATTAGGGATAAATTCTGCGACATAATTAAGGCTTCCTAAGAACCTTTGAAGATGGGTTTTTTCCTTAATTTCATCAGGGAATTTAGTAGAGAACTCTATGGCTTGACAAATAGGTCTATGAGTACCTTGGTATAGATTATGACCTAAAAATCTTATAGAGGTTTGAAAGAGCTTAATCTTCTTAGCACTAACAACAAAGCTATTATTTTTCACTATTATCAAGAAAGTATTCAAATGCTTGAAATGAGAATCAATGTCCTCAGAGAAAACTAACACATCATCAATATAAAGAATAGACATATAACTCTAGGGATTAAAAATGTTGTTCGTGATATTTTGAAATTCAGACGGGGCATTCGTCAATCCGAAAGGGCATTACATTCCACTCATATTGGCCAAAGGGGATATTAAAAGCAGTTTTATATTTATCTTTCTTAGTAATTTGAATTTTCCAGAAGCTAGATTTAATGTCGAACTTACTATAAAGATTTTCTTTTTATGTTTTGCATAAAGAGGTCCCTCTTATTGGGAATCTGATGCGGAATCCATTTAAGGATAGAGTTCAAAGGCTTGTAGTTGATTACCAGCCTGGGGGCACCTCTTTCCTTCTCTGCACTGTTATTGACATAAAAGGCAGAACAACTCCAACAAGAGTTAGAGGGACGAATGATACCATTTTTCAATGAATGATCAATTTCCTTTCTACAAACTTCTAACATTTGTTGATTCATTTGAATCGATCTAGCTTTAGTAGGTATAGCCCATTCATTAAAATCATCAATGTGAGGAAGCTCAACAGAATGTTTTTTATTTTCCAAAAAGTAGTGGGCAAATCAAAGCAAATTTCGGCTTCAAAATATTTTTGAAGAGAATCGATCTTAGAGACCATTCCCGGGGTTTTTAACATTAGCTTAATTTGCTGAATTTGAATTTCTTCTTTGAGAAATGAAATATGAGTAGACATCCTATTTATCTTAAATATAGTTTTATTTTTGAGAAAAGAACTTTCTTTGGGAGAGAGAGATTTAACAAATGGAAAGAAAATCCTTTGAAGAAGCACAGTTGAACGGATACCATCAAAATCATCAGTATAGGGTTTTAACTGATTAATAAAAGGCAAACCATGAATAATTTCTTTATTCATATTCTCAGTAATAACAAAATCATTAGTAAAACAAATATTATTGTTACAAATGTGAGCTTTACTGAGTTTGTAATTAATGCGTATATGCTCACCTGTAGAAGAATATAAGCGAGTGGTACTTTTCTCTAAGTACCTGAGAGGAATGAGACCTTTAACTATGCAGTTACTGTCGGCGCCACTGTCAAGCAGTGCAATTTTGGTAATGACCAAGTATCGGCTTACCACTAATTAAATTGGGATATGCTGACTTAGGGATTTGATAGTGGAGATGACAGGTTTAGATTCCTGAAGTGAGCCGGATGCTTCAGGTTGTTCACCTGGGAAGTTATATTCGCAAAGATGATCAGAATTAGGAAAAGATACCGTTTTCCCTTTGTCATCCTGGGAAGAAACATCTCGAAGGACTTGTTCAGTAAGAGCCTTCAACTCGACTTTGCCTAGTCGAGATTTTATTTCCTTAACTTCATTTTTAAGGGACTTAACTTCTTTAAGAAGTTCAGAAATAGAAGGTTCGAGGGTTTGTAAAATCTAGACAAGACTTGTTTCATGCTAAATGGCTCTATAACCCTAGAGGTAGAAGATTTCTTAGTTTCAGAACTAAGGATAATTTTCTTTAACTTTACAAGATATCTAGCACGTGACTCAACATCCTTGATGTGATCAATGATATGAAAGAGAACCTCTTTGGAATCCTCGGAAATAACTCCAGCGGTGTTTCTCGTGCAATCACAACAGACACCGTTACACGAACCATCTTCTCCAGATTGACTTTCATCAGATTCGTACACGACATTCATATTTTCTTCATCGCTATAATCTTCGGAGGATGAGTAATATGAGGGAGATTCACTATCCTGGAGGATAGCAAAGAGTTTCTCCTTAGTATCATCATCTAGACCTAGGAGGTTAATCTTTTTCTTCTTCCTAGAAGACTTACATTAGTTGGCTCGATGACTAGTCTAACCGCAGTTCCAACACACATTTTTCTTATTGGAAGGTCTTCGCTTTTTGAACTTCTTCTTAGGTTTGTCCGACTTGTATTTGGAGGTACCGGGTCTATGTTTTCTTCTCTTATGAGAATACTTCTTAGAAATTTTTTTGGCAACCTTAGAAGGAGGGGAGTCAGTTTTGCCAAATCCAAAATAATGGCAGAAACTTCCTAACTCAGACTTAGAGGTCAATCTATCTTTCTTAAGTTGACTTCTAAGCTTAAGGTCAGTACAAAGCTTTAAGGCAATGGTGTTACTGAGACTAATAATGTCTCCATAGGTCATTTGGTCATAAGGGATTTCCCCTTTGCATCTATCCCTAATTTTGGTTCTAACCTTCTCTGAAAAGAGGGGAGGTCAACCACTAATAAATCTATCCTTCCAGAAATCACTATTGCAATTAGGTCTGGTCGTAATCTTAATCATGAATTGATCTTCGTACAATCTAAAGTCTCCTAACTTGGGGTAAGACAAATTGTTAAGGACTTCTAAGCTTCTGTCTTGAAAGAGTTTGGGCACTCCTACAAAGTGTTTAACAATGTGATAGAGTAGAGTAGCACAAGCATCTTCTCTGGATTCAGTAGCCTGATTCTCCATTCCGCCTTCAGCCTTTATGGTGGTGACAATCATGGTAGCATTAAGAATGTTGTGCTTTAGACTATCAGTGACATAATTATCCCACTAATGCCTAAGCATTCCGGTAAAGCCAGCAGTGATCATAGAAGCTACTTCCTTATCAGAGGAGGCCCGCAACTTATAGCTAGTAATGCAAATTCTAATTTCATGGAGGATTCGATAGATTTGGTGTTCAGCCAGCACATTGATATTCCATTCGACAAGGCATCAACATCATGGGCAGTCTGAGATAAAAAACCGTCTTCTTCATATTGCGTGTCTGCAAACAAAGGACGCTTGTAATAATTTCTCTGATTAGGATACCGGTCAGTAAGCTTGAGTAGAGAGTTATCAGTTAACATTTTGATACTCTCAGAAGAGGTAAAAGGCATTTGAGTCCTTACCCTTAGGAGAGCTAGGGACATCAGAATCTTTAATCTTTCCTTTGTTAGAAATGCTAAAGTTGTCTAGCTTTTCATTAATTTGTTCCAAAAGTTTACTAGAGACATTGAAGTTATCACTGAGCTTGGGGAACATTTCATGATGGAATTTAGGAGGTTTGAATATAGGACTTGGCTCAATAGTGCTATAAGTACCAGGCCTAAAAGAACTGGGGACAGGAGCAGAAAACACAAACTTAGGCTTAGTTTCTTCAATCTGATGAGAAACAATGTGCAACAATTTATTGGTATAATTGTTCTACTCGATGACATTATCAAAATCAGCTTTGGTCGGCAAGGCTTGAGGCTTATCACTTTTAAGTTTAAAAGGTGATGCAGAGATGACAACATTTGAATGGGGATTCTTAATCCCTTCAAGAGGGGGAGTGACAGACTCAATAACTTTATTGGACTGAGTATACCATTTATTGACAAGAACATGCAACGATTCTTTTTGGCTATCAAGTTTGCCATTAATTTCAAACCATCTAAAAAATTCAATATCATATTTTAAACGTTTCATGTCAAAGATCCATTGTTTTGGAAACAAAGACTGTTGTTGTTTAGAAAAAGTATTTCCATACCACAAAACTTTAAGTCTATTTTCTAGTGCCAGCCAAAGGGTTTTCAAAGCCTTCATATCAGGCAAAAAATCACTTTCAATAGTAATAACACCCAATCCAGGGTCTGTATATTGCCCAGATAGCTCCATATCAGACACTGTGGGACTGCTAGGTTCGTGGACCCCAGGTTTGTAAAATATTTTAGGAATTTCTCCTGAAATACGAATGCCACTTACTAAACCCTTTCCTGAAGAGTGAAAAGATTGGCTGCGCGAGTAATGCATCTCTTCCTCGGGTGGTTTTGAAGAAGTTGAGGCAGATGCAAAACTTTGACAAGGACGAGTGTTGAGGAATTTAAGATCGATCGATCCATGAGGATTCTGGATGATTTGTTCGATCTGTCGTCTCTCGGGGTGAGAAGGTAACGGTCGGGTAATGGCTTCAAAATGCCAATCCGTGTTAGCCAAAAGGTCACTCCATTTTAGAAGTCGGGGAACAAAGATAGTACTATGTTCATGGTTTTCTTCCATAAGCATAGTCATGCCTTTCACACTCTCGATTCTAGATTTCGGGGCTAGAGTGGTCCCCATGAGTTTGTAATAGACTCAGTAGATCATAGCTAATTCTCTGGTCTCAGTTTTCTGTTCATATTCTTAGTCTTAAGATTAAGAGTTAAAGTATCCATAACATTAGGATCATTAATATCAACAAAGAAGTTAGGATAGCAGTTAAAGTAAACAGGGCCATCAACAAGGTTGGTTTCTAAAGCTCCTAACAAAGAATCACCAAAATTCGTAAATTTAGAAAATAATTATATAAACAGGGAAAGGCTTGAACTGAGCAGCTCTTTTGGGATGCTAAAGTATCTAATAAAAGTAAATAAATAAATACAATAAAAGAAACAAGAATTAACGACTTACTTAAACAAAGTTGCAGTAGCAGGAAAGGAAGGGAATTACATTAGAGGTAATATATTCAAAAGACTCTTCTTTCGGAGTCGAGGGAGTTTGAGTAGAGACTGAGGGTTCTACTGCTTGGGAAAAAGATTCTGCAACTTTTATCTCGAAATTCCTTTTGTTTTGGGTTATTGAACGGGTTTGAGAAGAGGGTTTGGATTCTAGCTTTGAGCTGGACTTAGGTTTTAGGCTAGATATTTTAGGCAGGTTTCCAAGGATGGCAAATTTATTTGTGGTAGGGCTTTGGCCTGGGATGGTAAAGGAGGAAAGGAGGGCCTTAGTTGGGCTAGGCTTATTGGAGTGAAAGGTCGGGCCATTGACGGCTGCCTTTCAGGTCTGACATTTTTGAATGGAGAGTTAGGCCTTGACGACTTCATGACCCTATAGAAATTCTCGGGTTAGGAAATCAAGTAGGGAGTTATATTCTCCTTTAATGAATTCAATTTGAAAATCAAAGCTAGACAGTAGAGCTTGCCATCTACCAAAAATCTATTTTGAACCCAAATTTTTTACATCCTTTTGTAAAATTTCTTTGGCATATTTGCAATCAACACAGAACAAAAATTCTTTATTAACAAGATCATCTTGAAACATGGTGATACATAGCACTATAGAAAGGACTTCCTTTTTCATAGTACTATAATTTTTCTGGGCATAGATCCAGACTCCAGAAGTAAACCTTACTAATTGCTCACAACTTTCAGGGTTGACACGCTATTTAAGAATACCCCCATATCCTATACCGGAGGCATCAGTTTCAACAATCATGAAGGCCTCAGGATTCGAGATTCCGAGACAGGGGAGATTATGCACTAATTTCTTGATCTTCTTAACGCTATTAGTCTAAGCTTCACTCCATGGCGAAGGGGTTTTTCTAAGTCTCAGGTATAAAGGCTCACAGACTTATCTAATATTAGGGATAAAATTTGCGACATAATTAAGGCTTCCTGAGAACCTTTGAAGCTGGGTTTTATCCTTAATTTCATCAGAGAATTTAGTAGAGAACTCTATGGCTTGACAAATAGGTCTATGAGTACCTTCGTATAGATCTCATAACCTAAAAATCTTATAGAGGACTGAAAGAGGTTAATCTTCTTAGCACTAACGACCAAGCCATTATTTTTGAAAATGTTAAAGAAAGTATTCAAATGCTTGAAATAAGAATCAATGTCTTCAGAGAAAACTAAAACATCATCAATATAAATAATAGACATATAACTATAGGGATTAAAAATGTTGTTCATGATATTTTCAAATTCAGACGGGGCATTCTTCAATCTGAAGGGCATTACATTCCACTCATAGTGGCCAAAGAGGACATTAAAAGCAGTTTTATATTTATCTTTCTCAGCAATTTGAATTTGCCAGAAGCCAGATTTCATGTCGAACTTACTATAAAGATTTGCTTTATAAGTTCGCTTAAGGAGGTCCCTCTTATTGGGATTCAGATGTTGAATCCATTTAAGGACAAATTTCAAAGGCTTGTAGTTGATTACTAGCCTGGGGGCACCTCTTTCCTTCTCTGTACTGTTATTGACATAAAAGGCAGAACAACTCCAAGGAGAGTTAGAGAGATGAATGATACCATTTTTTAATAAATGATCAATTTCCTTTCTGCAAACTTCTAGCATTTCTTGATTCATTTGAATTGGTCTAGCTTTAGTAGGTATAGCCCGTTCATTAAAATTATCAATGTAAGGAAGCTCAAGAGAATGCCTTTTTATTTTCCAAAAAGCAGTGGGCAAATCAGAGCAAATTTCGGCTTCAAAACGTTTTTGAAGAGAATCGATCTTAGAGACCATTCCCGGGGTTTTTAAAATTTTCTTAATTTGCTGAATTTTATTTTCTTCTTTGACAAATGAAAAATGCGAAGACAGCCTATTTATCTTAAATATAGTTTATTTCTGAGAAAAGAACTTTCTTCAGGGGAGAGAGATTTAACAAATGGAAAGAAAATCCTTTGATCAAGAACAATTGAATGGATATCATCAATATCATCAGTATAGGGTTTTAACAGATTAATAAAAGGCAAACCAAGAATAATTTCTTCATTCATATTCTTAGTAATAACAAAATCATTAGTAAAACAAATATTATTATTACAAATGTGAGCTTTGCTGAGTTTGTAAGTAATGCGTATATGCTCACGCATAGCAGAATACAAGCGAGTGGTACTTTTTTCAAAGTAGCTGAGAGGAATGAGACCTTTAACTATGCAGATACGGTCTGCGCCACTGTCAATCAGTGCAATTTTGGTAAGGACCATGTCTCGACTTACCACCAATTTAATGGGGATATGCTGACTTAGGGATTTGATGGTGTAGATGATAGGTTCAGATTCCTAAAGTGAGCCGGATGCTTTAGACTGTTAACCTGGGAAGTTGTATTAGCAAATGATGATCATAATTAGGAAAAGATACCATTTTCCCTTTTTCATCTTGGGAAGAAACATCTCGAAGGGCTTGATCAGTAAGAGCATTCAACTCGACTTTGCCTAGTCGAGATTTTATTTCCTTAACTTCATTTTTAAGGGAGTTAACTTCTTCATGAAGTGCACAAATAGAAGCTTTGGAGGGTTTGTCAAATCTAGAGAAGACTTGTTTCATGCTAAAAGGCTCTCTAACCCTTGAGGTAGAAGATTTCTTTGTTTCAGAACCAAGGATTATTTTCTTTAACTCTACATGGTATCTAGCACGAGACTCATCATCCTTGATGTGATCAAGAATATCAAAGAGAACCTCTTTGAAATCCTCGAAAATAACTCCAACGATGTTTCTTGTGTAATCACAAAAGACATCATTACAGGAACAATCCTCTCCAGATAGACTTTCATCAAATTCATACGCGACATTGATATTTTATTCATCGCTATAATCTTCTGAGGATGAGTAATCTGAGGATATTCACAATCCTGGAGGATAGCAAAAAGTTTCATTTCAATTTCATCATCTAGACCTAGGAGGTTTATCTTTTTCTTCTTCCTAGAAGATTTAAATTTGTTGGCTCTATGACCAGTCTTACCATAGTTCCAAAACACATCTTTCTTATTGGAAGGTCTTCACTTTTTGAACTACTTCTTAGGTTTGTCCGACTTGTCTTTGGAGGTACCTGGTCTATGTTTTCTCGGCTTATGAGAATACTTCTTAACTTTTTCTTGGCAACCTTAGAAGGGGGAGTCAATTTTGCCAAATCCAAAATCATGGCAGAAACTTCCTAGCTTAGACCTAAAGGTCAATCTATCATTCTTAAGTCGACTTCTAAGCTTAAGGTCAGTACAAGGCTCTAAGGCAGTAGTGTTTATGAGACTAATAATATCTCCATAGGTCATCTGGTCATAAGAGATTTTACCTTCACATCTATCCTTAATTTTGGTTCTAACCTTCTTTGCAAAGAGGGGAGGTAGACCACTAGTAAATTTATCCTTCTAGAAATCACTATTGCAATCAGGTATGGTCATAATATTAATCATGAATTGATCTTTGTACCACCTAAAGTCTCCTAACTTGGGGCAAGACAGATTGTTAAGGATTTCTAAGCTTCTATCTTGAAAGAGTTTGGGCTCTCCTACAAAGTGTTTCGCAATGTGATAGAGCATAGTAGCACAAACATCTTCTCTGGCTTCAGTAGCCTAAGTCTCTATTCCGCCTTCAGCCTTTATGGCGGTGACAATTGTGGTAGCATTAAGAATGTTATGCTTTAGACTATCTATGACATAATTATCCCAGCAATGCCTAACCATTCCGATAGAGCCAGTAGTGATTATAGTAGCTCCTTCCGTATCAGAGGAGCCCCACAACTTATAGCTGGTAATACAAATTCTAATTTCATGGAGGATTCGATAGAGTTGGTGTTCAGCCAGCCTATTGATATTCCATTCAACAAGGCCTCGACCATCATGGGCAATCTAAGATAAAAAACCGTCTTCTTCAAATTGTGTCTCTAGAAATGAAAGATGCTTGTAATAATTTCTCCGGTTAGGATATCGGTCAGTAAGCTTGAGTAGAGACTTATCTGTTAACGTTTTGATACTCTCAGAAGAGGCAGAGGCATTTGAGTACTTATCCTTAGGAGTGCTAGGGACATTAGAATCTTTAGTCATTCTTTTGTTAGAAATGCTAAAGTTGTCTAGCTTTTCAGTAATCTGTTCCAAAAGCTTACCAGAGACATTGAAGTCATCATTGAGCTTCGGGAACATTTCACAAAAGAATTCAGGAGGTTTGAAGATAGGACTAGGCTCAATAATACTACTAGTACCAGGCCTAAAAGAACTGGGACAGGAGTAGAAAACACAGACTTAGGCTTAGTTTCTTCAATCTGTTGAGAAACAATGTGCAATAATTTATTAGTATAATTGTTCTGCTAGATGACTTTATCAAAATCAGCATTGGTCGGCAAGGCTTGAGCCTTATCACTTTTGAGTTTAAAAGGTGACACAGAGATGACAACATTCGAATGAGAAATCTTAATCCCTTCAAGAGGGGGAGAGACAGACTCAATGATTTTATGAGACTGAGTATACCATTTATTGACAAGAACTTGCAGCGATTCTTTTTGGTTATCAAGTTTGCCAGTAATTTCAATCCATATAAAAAATTCAATGTCACATTTTAAACGTTTTATGTCAGAGATCCATTGTTTTGAAAACAAAGACTACTGTTGTTTATAAAAACTATTTCTATACCACAAAACTTTAAGTCTATATTCTGGTGCCATCCAGAGGGTTTTCAAAGCCTTCTTGTTAGGTGAAAAATAACTTTTAGCAGAAATAACACCCAATCCAAGGTCTGTATATTGCCTAGCTGGCTCAATATCAGACGCTGTGGGACTGCTAGGTTCATGGACCCTAGGTTTGTAAAAAGTTTTAGGAATTTCTCCCAAAAAATCAATGCCACTTACTGGACCCTTCCCCGAAGAGCAAAAAGATTGGTTGTGCGAGTAAAGCATCTCTTCCTCGGGGGGTTTTGAAGAAGTTGAGGTAGATGCGAAACTTCGACGAGGACGAGTGTCGAGGAATTTAAGGTCGATCGATCCATCAGGATTCTGGATGATTTCTTCGATCCGTTGTCTCTCGGGAAGAAAAGGTAACGGTTGGGTAATGGCTTCAAAATGACAATTTGTGTCAGCCAGAAGGTCACTCCATTTCAGAAGTCAGGGAACAAAGACAATCGTATGTTCACGGTTTGCTTCCATAAGCATAGTCATGCCTTTCACACTCTCGATTCTAGCTTTCGGGGCTAGAGTGGTCCCCATGAGTCGATAATAGTCTCGGTAGATCATAGCCAATTCTTTGTTCTCAGATTTGCTGTTCATATTCTTACTCTTAGGATTAAGATTTAAAGTATTCATAACATTAGGATCATTAATATCAACAGAGAAGTTAGGATAGTAGTTGAAGTTTACAGGGCCATCAGCGAGGTTGTTTTCTAAAGCTCCTAACAAAGAATAATCAAAATTCAAATATCTTGCATAACGCAACAATGCACAGACAGGGATATTAAGACCTTTTCTAAAATGAGGTTTGACAGCAACTTGAACAAGTCCAATATGTAGATAATTAAACTGAGCTCGGTAGCGACCTATATCTTGTTCATTCAGGAGTCTAATAATTTCTAAAGAATTATTGATCGCAATTGTAGACTCGCCGCTCTTAATATTATATTTTTTAAAAAAAATTAAAATGACCTATCTGGTAAATCTTATTAAAGGGTTCTTCAGGGATACTCCAGCTATCCAGATTCGATTCAGTTTGGGCAATCTGAGTTGTCTTAGAAGATAAATTAACACTATTCAAAATATTTTGATTCATTTTCGGAAAATATTGCCCAGAGTCCTGAGTTAAACTAATCAAATTATGAAAATACAATGTTAAACGTAATATCAAGATTCAGATATTTGTTTCTTCATTTTATCACAGATTTATGTCTACCTACATGTCCTCTTGGCTTTACCTCTTTTTTCTCTAGAGTTATCTCGGCAACTGGAACACCTATGGGTCTAACACGTCCTCCATGCTACGACCTCTCAACGGCTTGCCAACTCTAATCCAGATATTACTCGGAGACCTCACACACTTAGAGAGAAATAAGCACCGCATTCAAAGCAGGTATAGTATAAAGCAGGATAAAATTAAATAATAGTTATAAGAATCTTAACAAAATAAACAAGCTCCGGACAGTATATGTATTTAGTTGCTCATGGTAAATACATATACATCCATCATGGCTCTGATACCAATTGAAACAAGATCGAAAATATTGGCTGTGCGAGTAAAGCAGAGGTATTGTCTTATCATAAAATAGGTCCTGCGCACCAAAGGGAATCTTACCTTTATTTTTTCGAAAACATCTTAGCCATCCATCTGTAGGTACCAGATGCCTTCATTTTTTACTGGAGGTCTATAAAGAATCTCATCTCATAACTCTTTTTGTTCTGGGTTATTGAATGGGTTTGAGAAGAGGGTTCAGATTCTAGCTTTGGGCTGGACTCAGGTTTTGGGCCAGATATTTTAGGTAGGCTTGCAAGGATGAAAAATTTATTTACGCTATTGCATGGGCCTGGGGATGGTAAAGGAGGAAAGGAGGACCTTAGCTGGGCTAGGCCTGTTGGAGTGAAAGGTCGGGCCATTGGCAGCTGCCTTTCAGCTCTGACATTTTTGAATGGAGAGTTAGGCCTTGACGGCTTCATGACCTTGTAGAAATTCTTGGGTCAGGAATCAGGTAGGAAGTTATTTTCTCCTTTAATATATTTAATTTGAAAATCAAAGCTAGACAGTAGAGCTTTCCATCTAGCAAAAATCTGTTTTGAAACGAAATTTTTTACATCCTTTTGTAAAATTTCTTTGGCAGATTTACAATCAACTCGGAGTAAAAATTCTTTATTAACAAGATCATCTTAAAACTTGGTGATACATAGCACTATAGAAAGGACTTCCTTTTTCACAGTACTATAATTTTTCTGGGCATAGATCCAGACTCCAGAAGTAAACCTTACTAATTGCTTACAACTTTCAGGGTTGACACGCTGTTTAAGAATACCTCCATATCCTATGTCGGAGGCATCAGTTTCAACAGTCATGAAGGCCTCAGGATTCGATATTCCTAGACAAGGGAGATTCAGCACTAATATCCTATGTCCTGGTCATCTTTGCGAATATAACTTCCCAGGTGAACAGCCTGAAGCATCCAGCTCACTTCAGGAATCTGAACCTGTCATCTCCACCATCAAATCCCTAAGTCAATATATCCCCATTAAATTGGTGGTAAGCCGAGACTTGGTCCTTAGCAAAATTGCACTGCTTGATAGTGGCGGACCGTAACTGCGTAGTTACAGGTCTCATTCCTCTCAGGTACTTAGAAAAAAGTACCACTCGCTTTAGCATATCTAGTGTCCCCGAACTTGAGGACTCACCAAAGGTTATCTTCAAGATGTCCAAAAATTAAGCACGTGGAGGATGATCGTGAGGAGCTACAGTTCCTACATGGTAACATCATATAGGGATAGAGTATGCATTAGTACGTTTGCATGTACTAAGTATGTAGAATGCAGTGCCACAAGAGATAGGCAACATAGTCAAAATTCATAAATATACGCAATTAATAAGTATATTAACAATAGGGCATGCATGATCAATACTTGAAGTAAAACATGGTTGTATAGAACATATTACATGTGTAGGAAGAGACCATCATCATAGACCAAGCAAACTAGTACTTGAAATCCAAAGCATACAACCCCCTTAGAAGGCGATTGAGGTTTCTATCCCTCAACTAGACGTGACTGGTGAATAACAAATCCTAAGGAACCCTAAACAAGCCTTATAGCATATTATTACACATCCTTGGTTTCGGAAGTAATGTAAAACAACATAACAGATATAAAAAAGGGGAATTGGGACTAAGGGAGAGAGATTAATACTTAAGTAATATGCAAACGTTTAGAAAACAAGGGTAAGGGACTAAGGGGAAAAGCTTGCATAACGTCATAATCAAGAGACAAAAGAGTAAAAACTCATATCATAGATGCATAGAATGTCCAAGAACACCTCTACTACATGGTAAGAGCTGGGGCCAAGACAAATCAACAGGTATCGTCTTCATAGTCAAGCCAGATATTAAAGAAAAGTGTCTCAATACATAATAAGAGAAACATATACTAAGGTCCTCGAAGTGGAGGACTCACCAACTAGCTTGAGTAGTACTGAACTAGCCACGTGGAGGAAGAGGATGATAAACTTGGGCTTCGATCCCTACATGGTGATATTATGTATGCAACAGTATGCATTAATACATTTGAATATACTAAGTATGTAGGATTCAATTCAACAAGAGCTAAGCATCATAATCAATATGAATAACAATAGAAAGTAGGCATAGTATAACAATATAACATGTATGATAAATGCATAAGTAAAATATGCTTAAGTAACTCATGCTCATATAGAATATCACATATGTAGAAGAGACCAAACTGCATTTCCAAATGTACAACCCTTTGGTACGTTAGTGGTAATGTCGCCCTACCACTTAGGTGGATGAGTAATAACCCTCATCTAGGTTGGTGATATTGCCGCCCCATCACCAAGGTGGAGAAGTACAAACTCTTCCTTAGGATGCAGATTACAAACCTCCATCTAGGTTAGTGATGATGCCACCCCATCACTAGGTGGAGAAGTACAAACACCTTCACTAGGTTATCCGAGTGCTTAGACCCCCCCCCTCGGATTGGGCATGGTCGAGTTCTACACTTTATATTGGGTATATCATATACATAAGCTCATTTCATCATCATATAGTCAATAATATCATATCTCATGCTTTGTACCTTCAACTCCTTAAGAAATTACATTCGAACATTTTATCAAACACTTAGAGGGTGTGAAATGGTAGTATAAAATCATGCAATTTAGAGTTGAAATCATGCAAGAAAATCCGTTGTAAAACTATGAATCAACACCTTGCAAAACCCTCAAGAAATATACATCAAAACCACTCATCAAATCTTATAATATATCCAAGATTTGTAGCTCAAAACATAGCAAAACAATCACGACTTTATGTAGTTTTAACATAGTTCATAGACATGTTCATATTAGTAAACCCATTTACAAAATCAAGATTAAATTATGCAAATTGAGCAAAAAGGAGACTAGGGAACCATGGGTGGAAGGACCCAATAGTTGAAACCCATATACCTTGACTTTGCAGAGTTTCTTGAAGAAGATGTGAAATGGAGGCTTGAAGCTTCAGTGAAATCGTTAGATCCAGATGAATTTTGGGACTCTTGAATCTTGAGGTGGACTTGGGGCTTGAGTTGGTTTCCTAGAATTTCAACAAGACTTCTTGAAAACCTTGAGAATAGGTGGAGAATTTGATGAAGATTAGAGAGGATTTTGAGAGTTTTTTGGTTGGTTTTTAGGGCTCAAAAAATCTAGAGAATGAGAGATTTTTGTGTATATATATAGGGTTTTTACCCAATTGCCCTGGAGTGAAAAAGAGTAATCTTCAGAACTTTTTAAACTGGTTCATATCAGGTCCACATCACGGACCCGTCACGGACAGCCACTATTTTTACAAAGTTTCACCAAAAATTATTTTTCTTGGCATGGACAAAGTACACCTTGTAGGTATTCGTTTTCCTGCGCAATTTTTGCCTCTGAACAAGAATATACAGTCGAATTTGCGAAATTATACACATATTTTGAGATATTGAAAAAAATACATCAAAGGTTCTTTCCATGCTACATAGAGGGTGGTTAAATATTCCCGATTTGAGATATAAGGGAATTACAATTATAGGGGTATTCCTAGGAAAGTGTGGCATGTTACAATATCTCTCCCTTGGGAATATTCATCCCCAAATGTAGATGAAACATACATAAGAAGAGTAATCATGAAAAAATCAGCTCCAACAAGAATGCAACAATGCACTTAAACACTTTTTTCAAAATCTCAATACAAGTGTTGAAATCATCATGAACTTGTCAACATAAACATGGATGCATGCAATGACATAGGGGCTGAAACATAAGACTTGAAATCACATGAAGGGATTCATCATGTTACCATAAGCTTAAATAGAATGAAAGAAATACATATATAACTTTTCCATGCATTCTCCGACTCCCCGAGAGACAATTTCGACTTGACGATTATTCGAAAGGGTCTTGACGAACACTAAATCCTTATCAATCAACTTCTCCACTCATCCATCCAATACCTCCATGGGGACCTCCTTCTAAGACAGCTTATCCTCAATCTCACCAACAAGTTCAAAGAGTTCTATAGCATTAGAGTCACCAACACATCCCATCAACCAAGAAGCATGACAAATCGGATAAACCATATCCCTACCATAGGCAATTCTCAAACATAGGCAACCTTACCAACCTCCCTTCACACACTATAAGGACTCACAATCCTCATCTAAATTGTCAACCTTAAATACACCTAACCCACTTGGAAGCATAACCACTATCTCACCATTGGGAGACAACCTACACTCTATCATCTTCTCGCCCAAAACTTCCAACTCTAATGAGGCGGAATCAACGCCTTGCCTAATCTACACCTCTTCACCCAAGAACATTTGGCACCATCAAGAATGCTACACCACCATGCTCAACTTCCCTCAACTTAACTTACAATCTAACTGACTGATGGATCCCACTAGTCTCCTCCTTGCCACCACCGACAACACATGCTAGGCCACCTAGAGCAGTGACTGTAGCATTAGCCTTACCAGGCTATTGCACAGCCATTTCATAATCCTTAAGAACTCTAACCACCTTCTTGCTATCCATAATGCCCACCTATCATAGTTAGCAAACAATCTCTCATTTCCCCAAGGCTTGCAACACTACCCCCAAATGATTCACAATCTCTAAACAAATCAATACCTCATCACTAGAGACCACCACCAATATACCAAGGTAGGGTTTTAAGACCCTATTCATGAAACCTAATAGACATAATTGGTGCACAAGCCCACCTAAAAACTCCACCCATAATCAAAATGCTCATTCCTAGTTCAAAAGCACAGTTAGGGATATCACGTACCCTCCTCCACACTTGAGAAGAAAACTCAATCCTCAAATCAACCTTAGGGAAGTGACTAACCCATTGTAGTTGATTAAATAGATCGACCATCCTTAACCCTCATATTTTAACATTACGGGTTGTACGCATGCTATGCAAGTTGCCATCAAGCTAAGTTCAACGTATATCACAAGACACGGCTCTATGCAACAAGAATATCGGGAAACCCTTATAGACCCCCTCCTCTCAATCCATCAGTGCTAAATCATCGTCCCATAAAAATACTTGTAACATACATATATACATACTTTAAAAGAGGCAATACTCATTTTTTCTTCCAAATCATTTGAATGCAATTGGGCTTAAAATCCAAATACCATTCATAATAATTCATTCTTAGCCTCAAATACGAAAATCATAATTTCATAGTCATAATACTTATGCATAGGAATTGCCCATTCATATACCGAAATGGTGCAAGCACCCAAAATACTTAAGAGCCAAAATCAAAGACATATATGTGATCACAGTATTTTCATAACCAATCTTTTGTCAAAATCATACAATAAGACAAAATTGAGCTTACCCATAACATAATTTTTTCAAAATAATCAGTGTACATGAATGCATATGATATGAGCAATGATAATGATATGGGTAATTAAGACTCCATTTTAAAATCAACATTTATAACATGAAGTTGAAGTGAAAGAATAACTAATTCCATACTTAAACCCATAATGCAATCTCTCATGCGTAAATAGTTTCAAAAGGGGGACATCCATACTTATAACTTTATAAATTCAAGGTAAATCCTTATATAATGGTTTAAATCACATTAAAATCATCAAATAAACACTAATCATGTATCAATAAAACTTTAGGAATTATAATATTCAAAACTTAAAATTAAAGCAAGTAAAGTCCATGTAGGTTGCCTTGAAAATAGTTTTGGGTCTCCTTGATCGGAAGGGATCAAGGATCGACTCTCACACACATGAATCCTACTAGCACCAAATAATAACACAAGAAATATTAACTCCTGGACCTATCACATCACCCACTAAAAACATCGGTCACAACATTGGCCTTACTTAGGGTCAACTAAGTTATAAGGGAAACAATAGAGAGAGAACTGATTCATAATCTCTGGTGATCGCCCACTAAACACAAGAGGCTCCTAATATCCAAGGGAGTCAAGGTGTAGGCTAACACCTAATCACCCTTATATTACTAGGGTCCACCTTAATACCCTCACACGACATCACACGACCTGGAAAGGAAACCTTTTACAACCAAAATCTCCATTCCTCCTATTTGGGATCCCACCTTGTTCCTTAATCTTTATTGTATTACCCTCTAAAGACCCACAGGCACCACCTCATTAGGGAACATAAACCATCATCTCATCACCAAGACCACTATAAGCCTGTTAAAGTAGGGGCTAAAAGATCCTATTCATGAGACTTGTAGGCATAACCGGCACACTAGTCAAACCAACAAACACTACCCCAATTTCAAAATATCAAAAAGGGATATTCAAGGCCTCATCTACCACTACCAACAACTTAATAACAAAACAACTTAGGTTTTACACCTCCATTCTTACAAGATGACAAATGCAACCCATTAAAGACCCAATTGTACCCTAAGACAAGAAACATACCTACCTCTTTTGCTACCACTTGACAACCTTTCACTTCAAGATAGGTTCATTAGGAAATGGGGATCTAGCTCCATGGGTCCCACCATCCATGAAGACACTATATGCATATACCCATTCCATCCCTACAATGACATCCAAATTCACCATGTCACTCCAACAAACCTCGTAGAAATAATATACTTAAGAAAAATATAGACACCAAAGATCCATGCCACAACTTAGGCACATGAGAAGCCCCACCATCAACCAAGAAGAATAAGGGAGAAATAATGGCACACCAGGCCTAACAATGCATGCATATCAAAGCCAAGAAAACTTCAATTTATTGGTAATAGCATTGGGCACCTCATCCCTTCCATGAGGCACTTGATCAACATAACCACCATAGTCCAAAGGTCGACCATCCTTACTCCCCCTTGGAACGAATGGACAATCCACAAGCTTGTGACCCACCTTACCACATCCAAAGTAAGAACTAGTGTTCCTCCAACACAGCCCACCATGGTTCTTTCCACACCTTTGACACTTGGGATTAGTCATCCGACTATCACCTCGTTTATCCTTATAGTGTTTACAAGTACAATCCTTCTTCTTATGCTCGTCCTCACCACAATGGAAACAAGCATAGGAGCCTTTCAAACATGGGCCTCCATGACCCCCTCCACAATTAATACACAAACCATTAGGGGCCACACCACCAATACCTCTACGCTTTAGACTTTGCAACTTACCCACATTATGGGCACTCTTAGCCTCACTATCTTGCCTTTCACCACTAGAAATCTCAGGAGCACCCACTTGTTAACCAAGATGAGTTGCCAATTTTGCCCTCGCTTTAGTCATTTTCAATAGAGCATTGCGAATCTCTGCATTCATCATAGCATCATCCTGAGTAGCTTGAGACATATCCTGTAATGTAATGGTTAGGGATTATTAATAAGCCCTAAGGGTCCTAACTCCATCGTATGATATAGATCATGAAAAAGCAAAACATTTCCTAAAATGACCCATAGCCTCCTACTTATAGTTGTGGTGCACAACATAGCCATGAATAGGACTCTGATCAACACGATGTGTTGGACTTCGAAGATCTATGAACCTAATTTTTGTATACAAAGTTTAACATGACCCAAGCCTAGGGCTTAAATGTGACCGGCGAATGAAAAATCCAAAGGAACCCCAAACAAGCCTTATAGCATATAATTACATATCCTTGGTTGCGGAAGCAATGTAAAATAACATAAGATATATAAATAACGGGAGTCGGGACTAAGGGAAGTAGATTATTACTTAAGTAATATGAAAAATTTTAGAAAATGAGGACAACGGACTAAGGTGAAAAAGGTTGCATAACATCATAATTAAGAGATAAAAGAATCAAGGCTCATATCATAGATACATAGCATATCAAACAACACCTCTACTACATAGATAAGAGCGGGGACTAAGGTAAAGAAACCGGGCTCACTCTTATAGTCAAGATAGAAAATAAATAAGAGTGTCTCAATACATAATTAGGGAAACATATACTAAGGTCCCCAAAGTGGAGGACTCACGAACTAGCTTGAGTAGTATCGAACTAGCCACGTAGAGGAAGAGGGTGATCAACTTAAGTTTCGATCCCTACATGGTGATAAGAGTATACATTAGTACATTTTAATGTACTAAGTATGTAGAATGCAATTGAACAAGAGCTAAGCATCATAATCAAAATGTATGACAATAGGCAATGAACATAGTATAATAATATGGCATGTATGATCAATGCATAAGAAAAATATGCTTAAGTTACTCATTCTCATATATAATATCATATATATAGAAGAGAGCAAGCTAGGTTTCTAAACTTATAACCCTTTGGTAGGTTGGTGATGATGTCGCCCTATCACTTAAGTGGATGAGTACTAACCCTCATCTAGGTTGGTGATAATTCTACCCTATCACCAAGGTGGAGAAGTATAAACCCATCCCTAGGTTGATGAGTATGAAACCCCATCCAGGTTAGTGATGAAGCAACTCCATCAATAGGTGGTGAAGTACAATGCTTTACTAGGCTATCGGGTGTTTAGACCCCACAGATTAGGCATGGTCGAGTTCTACACTTTCAATAGGATATATCTTATACATAAGCTTATTTAATAATCACATAGTCAATTATATCATAACTCATTCTTTGGACCTTCAACTCCTCAAAAAACCACATCTGAACATTTTATCAAACACTTAGAGGGTGTGAAATGGTAGTGTAAAATCATGTAATTTACAGATGAAATCATGTAAGAAAATCTATTGTAAAACCATCAGTCAACACCTTGCAACACCCCAAGCATATATACATCAAAACCCCTCATAATATATTACTATAGTTACAAGATTTATAGATCAAAACATAGCAAAAAAATAATAACTTTACATAGCTTTCACATAGTTCATAGACAAGTTTATACTAGTAAACCCATTTGTAGAATCAACTTTAAATCATGTAAATTGAGTAAAAAGGAGATTAGGATACCATGATTTGAAGGACTCAATGGTTGAAACCCATATACCTTGACTTTGGAGAGTTTCTTGAAGAAGATTTTAAATGAAGGCTTGAAGCTTGAATGAAATTCTTAGATTTGAATGAGTTTTGGGACTGTTGAATCTTGTGGAGGACTTGGGGCTTGACTTGGTTTCCTTGAATTCGAAGAAGACTCCTTAAAGACCTTATGAATGGGTGGAGAATCTGATGAAGATTAGAGAGGATTTTGAGAGGTTCTTAGTTGGCTTTTAGGGCTCAAAATGGTTAGACAATGAGAGATTTTTGTATATATAGGTATAGGGTTATTACCTAATTGTGCTGCAGTGAAAAAGAGCAATCTTTGAAACTTTTTGAATTGGTCCACGTTAGGACCGCATTGCGGACCTGTCTCAAACAACAATTGTTTTTGCAAAGTTTCACCAAAAATTATTTTTCTTGTCACAAAAAAAATACACCTTGTAGGTACTCATTTCTCCACACAATTTTGACCTCTGAACAGGAATATGCCATCAGATTTGCGAAATTCTGCACAAGCTTTGAGATATTAAAAAAATACATCATTGGGAATTTTCGGGCTACGTCGAGGGGTGTTTAAATATCACCATTTTGAGATATAAGGGTATTATGATTATGGGTATTCCTAGGCAAGTGTGGGATTTTATAACAACCCCCCGACAAGGTGATTGAGGTATCTACCCCTCAATTAGTTTTACAGGCTTACCACCCCCCGACAAGGCGATTGAGGTATCTACCCCTCAAAATGCTAGTACAGGCTTACCACCCCTTGACAATGCGATTGAGGTATATTCCTCTCAACATGGTAGTATGGGTATAATATCCCTAGACAAGGTGGTTGAGGAATATCACCCCCTCAACAAGGTGTGGTTAACTTGAAATACCATAAATACATTTCATTAAATCATCGCATAAAAAATTTCTTTCATCATCGTAAAGCCACTTCACGCATAAACAATACAATAAATCATCAATAACCAAAGGATCCATAACTAGATATTTTATCGGATACTTGGTAGGTGTGCAGCGCTAGTTCAAACTCATGCAATTCAAGAGTGTGATCATGTGAGAAAAATTATTTTAAAGAAACTCACCAATACTTGGTAACATCCTCATGCAAGATAAATTGAAACCGCTCATCAAATCTAATAATAGATTATAGATTCATAGCTCAAAACATGCTTAAACAGTCCTTATTTCATGAAACCCCAACATACTTTATAATCAAATTCACAGTAAGAGATACCCATAGCTAATTCAACTTGAAAATATGCAATTTACATAAAAAGAAAGGTTGGGCACTATGGATGAAAGGACCTAATGGTTTAAACCCACATGCGTCAAATTTGGAGATTTCCTTGAAGAAGATTTGAATGAGAACTTGAAACTTGAATGAATTTCTTGAGATCTAGAGATGGGTTTGGGACATTTGAATTTTGATGAAATATTTGTCTAAGTGTTACAAAGGGTTTTGAGGAATGTCTTGAATGATATGGGATTGAAAAATGGCTAATTGTTGGTGTTTTTACGCATAGAAAGGCTTAGTCCCAAGATCCCAAGGCATTGGACCGAAATACGGAAAAACTAGCAACAAAATACATAGGTCCGCGCCTTGGCCACGTCAAGCCTGGGGTACAGAACCTTACTATTTAAGCAAATTGTTGAAAAACAAAATTTTGCTATGGTTTCTCTAAAATCGAGATTATACCCATTCCCCACTTAATTTTTTCTCTTGATCACGAATATGGAGTCAGATTTTCTATATCAAGCAAGATTTTGAGATATATGAAAATTATGATTATGGTCATTTTCGAGGCACATTTCGGGCACTTTTTGGGGAATTTCAGTTTTCAAGTTGTATTTTTTGTGGGTATCTTATATCATAGATTATGAGTATAAATTATGTTGGGATTTTATGAAATGTCGATTTACTATATATGACTATTTATTTCAATCTTGTACTATGAATAGACTTTGTCTATTGAGGCTATAGATGTTTTGAGCTATGAAACTATGATCTATTAGGAGGTTTGATGAAAAATTTCAAGGCATTCTATATGAAAATTTTACTAAATATTGGTGGGTTGATTTGTATTGGGTTTTCTTATATTATTACACTCTTGAATGGCATAATGTGAAACAAGTATTTTACACCCACCAAGTGCTTGATAAAAATGTCTTTCCAAGGATTCTTAAAGTTATTGATGATCTATTGTATGATTTATGAGTCAAGTGACGCTATGATGATTTTGGACTTTCAAAATGTATTGAATTCATGACCATGTCTATGATGTTGTAAATGCCATCTTGAGCCCTTTTTCAATGATTTTACCTCTTGTGGGCCTTTGATGTTAATGAAAAGGTAATGTTTGGTAATGATTTATTCTTATGTTTTAAAGTTATGCTCACCATTAGAGGTCAAAGATGTTTTAGAACTACCATGTCATGTTTTCATGTTTGTTACAAATTACTAAAGCATGATTATTTCGATTATTCTGTGACATTAGGCTTAGCACCGATGGATTGGATGTGGCATGAACCATCTCCATGGGTTCATATTCCTTTGCTCAATCTATGTGCCAATGTAGGAGTATAATTTATTCTTGATTTACTACTGGATCTATTTAGTGCACTCTCTCTTGTAATTCTTCCCGAAATTGGTCATATTCTCATAAGACGAAGTTTCTCCTGAAATCCATTCCAAAATGGGTCATATTCCCATAAAGAGTGTTACTTCATTCTAAATGGTTCATATTCCCATAAGGTAAAGTATGGTTTACCTTGGCAAGTAGACCACCTCTTTACCGATGAAGGGTAATCATTGGGATTCCAAGTTGTAGCCCGCTTGGTCTTATTCTTTGTCGGTTGAGGTCTGTTCTCACATACATATTATGTTCTATACTAGTTGAATAATATACAAGCTTATTTTACTTTAAGCATTGAACATGCATGTCATATCGAGGTTACACTTACCAATTGTCTATTTTTATGCATTTTGAATATATTGGCTTATGTCTTGTTGTATTGCATCCTATATAGTTAGTATATTCAAATGTACTAATGCATAATTTACACCAATATGATATCACAGTGTAGGGACTAGAGCTCCTCTTGATCATCCTCCACGTGGCTAGTGATATTCTACGAAGATAATCTTTGGTGAGTCCTCAACTTCGAGGACACTATCTACTTTCTTTTGTTATTACTAAGACTTCTTTATATTGAACATTTGATATTATGAGGGTGAACCCGGAAAGTGTCTTGACTCCCGCTCCATTCTATGTTTAGAGGTGTTATTGGAATATTATGATGTAATTATGCTATAAGGTTAACTCCTTCTGCTTTGATGATTATCAAAGACTTTCCCTTGGTCCTACTTCCCTTTCGATATTCTCTCTTGTTGTTGTTCACTTTGCTTCCTTGGCCAAGGATGTGTTGTTGATATGCTTAGAGGCTTGTTTGGGTCTCTTTAGTTTCCCATTTGGTGTCACGTCTAGGCCCTAGGCTTGGGTCGTGACATTACACTTCAAACCGATAATGTCAATGTAACACCCCAAACCTTACAATACTAGTACAATTTAAATTAAACAGGACATGGTTTGGTCAAATCAGCGCTAATTTTCAAAAGTGCTTGAATATTGAGTTAATGGACTATATATGCGTCTAACGCTTAAGAGGATCGAGTATATACATGTTTTGTGTCGAATTAAAGAGAGTACAACCTTAAATGAAATGAAAGAATTGAGGTGCTTATAGGACTTAATAAGCTAGCAGGTGAGTCACCTACTTGCTTAGCTTAAATTTGCTAGC